>JAXIVH010000168.1:222903-307449 GCA_036785325.1 Urophycis tenuis
GAGATCTGCATGGGCGCCGCGGTCTGGTGCCATCCAACTTCCTGCAACCCCTACCCTGGAACTGAGGCCCAGACCGTACGGAAGGAGCTGAGTTTCTAAATTATATATATTACTATGTATTATATATGAATCCTATACATATTTATGAATGTATATATGTGTACTATAACTCACGGGGTATCCAATCTGTAATGTGTCAAACATAATTGTGTATATACAGCATATAGATTTTCTTAAAATGCTTATGAGAACAGTATATATTTTCCAGAAGAGTCCATAAAATAAATGTTTTTCAGCCTCTGTAAAGAAGTGATGGTACTTCTATGCATGGCTGTAGGTATATTTTATTTTATCCGTCAACAAACACTTGTAAGATGTTTGTTGGGCTCCATATGTATTATTGAATCGTGCCCTCCGTTGCCTTATGCCATATTTCTACATTTTCTATACTTAGTTTATAGTCTTTCGTAATCAGAAGTGATTCAAATATTTTATTGATTTGCTTGTGATTCTTTAATACATTTGAACACAACACTTTTAAGCAGATTTATTTCATTTAATAATAAAAACAGAACCATTATAAGAACAAATGTGCATCTTTATTAATAGGTGCATATATTAACTGGGGCATGACAACACAATGTTCAACATTTATGAAATCCTTCTTCCTATTTATCGTTTAACTATAGATATAAACACCTGTTGTATCTTTGCCATCATGGATGTTCCACGGTATGGTTATAAATGATATAAATGATGGTATTAATAAATGATGCATCACTGGTGAGTTTACAGTCATTTCAATGGCCAAAGTACAAGATCAATAACTGTTTGATTACAACTACATGACGTTATCTCACAATCTTCTGTTGACCGTCTGCAGCCATCAGTATACTCATCCATAAAGTAGGAAACACTACACTTTGCATTGAAGTTTAGTAGTGCTTTCTACTTTATGGGTGACAACACTGTAGTCGTAGTTCCAGGATGCTCCAAACCCCTGCTTGAATGAATGGCTGGTACCTTTGTGACAGACAAGTGCAATGTAAACTCAACAATAGTACTGCATAACATATATATATATATATATATATAAGTATCAGAATGAAATAATATATTATATACAGTATATATATATATATATATGAACATAGCCACCTTGTATTTCAATGCATCAATTGATACTATATATATATATATATATATATATATATATATATATATATATATATATATATATATATATATATATATATATATATATATATATATATATATATATAGTATCAATTGACGCATTGAAATACAAGGTGGCTATGTTCATACATTTCCATTCAACCAGAATTATCCTTAAATGTGGTGCAATATAATAATACATTCATAATAGTCAAGAGACATTACCTTCAAGTCAACTTAGATAACCAATAACAATAGCATAACATAACAGTTGAACGTACCGAGTTACACAAACATATTTGGCGTTGAGGTCTTACCAGTGTTGTCTGGACTCCAGAGAAGAAAGAGAACTAAGGAAAGAAGCAGATCTTTATATTAACCCTGTTTCAGCCACGTGGTTAACACAGGAAGACAGCTCGCGGTCACACGCACACACACTCACAGACACACACACACACACACACACACACACACACACAGAAAGACACTTACACATGCATCTGTACGCACAAACATACACACACATGCACACATATGCACAGTCACACACACACACACACACACACACACACACACACACATACACACACACACACACACACACACACACACACACACACAGAAAGACAGAGAGATACTCACACATGAACATAGACACGACAAACACTCCCTCTCTCTTTCTCTCTCTCTCTCTCTCTCTCTCTCTCTCTCTCTCTCTCTCTCTCTCTCTCTCTCTCTCACACACACACACACACACACACACACACACACACACACACACACACACACACACACACACACACACACACACACAGAGACACACACAAACATACTTGGTGACCAAAACATGTTTTTGCGGTTTAGCTTACATGGTTAGGCACATGCAGGCTGCTCACGTCTCCGGTTATTGATAGACTCTATCGCTGTCACTCAACCACACCTGCTTTTCAGAGGGATCTGGGCCTCATAGCGAAACTCTTCAATGAGGAATCAATTACACAGCACTGGTGTTACAGTCAGTACAGTAAAAGCGCTCATATATCCCACATTCATAATGGTAGTGCAAGAACATTTCAATGTTGAAGATTTAGAGGAATAGCATTGAGGTAGAATTGAAACATCTAGATTAATAATAATAATTATGATATTACACAAACTCATTCATGCAGCACCACACTTTTGACAAGGTGTGGTCAGGTGGGGGTGGGGGTGGGGGTCGTTTGGGTGACAAGTCGCTTCTACATCGGCGCCAAATGTGTGCAAAATGCTCGCTTACAACAGAAACCTCCCAAAGAGCACGTAGGTAGGCCTCTGTCCTCTGTTGTCAAGACAACGCAAACCTCAGAGTCATATCGAGGGAGGAAGAGGAAGAGGAAGTGGGGGTGGGGCGGCGCACTGCAAACCCCCACAAATATGAAACAAACAAAAAAAAAAACCTCCAGTGCACGAAACGCAGTCGCATCACAACTCCGACCGACAAACAAGGATTTATTAAAAGCGGGCGCACGGCTCGCCCCGAAAGGAGCTCTCTGTGGCGTCCGCCGAGCTGAGAATGCTGATGATGATAATCATAATCATAATCATGCTTGCTGGTGTTACGCATGGCTGGACTGGGACCCCCAGGGGCCCACGGGCGCTCAAGCTCACAGCGCTCCGCCCTTTTCTTCGCTCTTAGCTTAGCCTAGCTTAGCTTATTTGAAAAGGGGATTTTTTTTTTAGAAGCCGTGGACGACTCTTTCACTTCCTTTTCCTGTCCTTTCGTTTGGCGGCCTTCCCACTGAGACAACCTAGCCGATCGTGGCCTCCGGAAGAGACTCAAGACTCGTTTAGAGTTCACCTGAACCCTGCATAACATCCATCCTCTACCGACCCCCCCCTCCACCAAAAAAAACCTATATCTTGGTACTTCATAAATTGCTCTCTGTAACTTGGCACTTAGCCAGAGATGTTGTATACTAGCAATGGTTGACCTAGCAATTGAAATGCTTGAAACTTGTTCTGGTGACCTTCTCACTGTATTAACAGCAATGAAATGTTTCACCTTCTTCTGACAAATTAACTTTTTGGTAAGTCGCTTTGAATAAAAGCGTCTGCTAAATGCCCTGAATGCCAATGTAAATGTCACGTAAAATATGACCGTTAACCGCGACTTGGCTACAGAGAACCTGGCCGCGATTCGTGCGCACCGTAGACCCCCTGCTGTCTGTGCCCACGCCCCTCGACCGGCAGCCAGTCGAGACAGCGCCTGGCGCCTCGACCGGCAGCCAGTCGAGACAGCGCCTGGCCCCTCGCCCAGCGGTCACCGCTCACCTCCCAGCCGTCGTCACAAATCAAATAACCAATCGTCACACTCGATTTTCTTGAAAACACATTTTTATTTCATTCTGATTGGACAATTAGCAACATCGAGGGAACGGGCCTTTGTGTCGTATTTCTGTGCTGGCCGACGTAAAAAAAAAAAAAAACATTAAAAAAAGGAATGCTTATGAATGTTTCAAATGTTCTCTGTTCACCCGAGGCGCCCTTTGGGGCACCCCAGGGGCCCCCTGGGCCGCGGGCCCCAGCTCGCCGTGACACGGCTGCGCTTCTTCTGCGCCGACAGCGCGGACACCGCCTCGCCTTGTAAGTGGCGCGCAACCCTGGGACTCGCCTTGTATCGCCGGACGTCTAATTCTGGGTAACAAGGGATTACATCCAGAGAGGGATCTCATCCTGTACTCAGGACGGTATAGATAGCGTCCCGGTACCAAAACCAGAACGTCAACCCCCAGGTCAAAGCCACGGGGAAGCGTCATCCCGCGCTAAATGGCTTCGGCTGCTCACATGGTTCACGTTACCAGTCGAGTTAAGGCCACTCGGTGTTCCCGACACTTGAGCTGTGGGCGGCCGACTCAGCTCCCCCACACAACGATGACATTAAAATTCAACCTGTTTAACTGTGAATCACAATACGTGAGTGGTGTATTGTTGTGGTTTGTAGTGTCTGCCTGAAACGTTGCACAAAGTGAGGGACAAAGTGTGCAAAGCAGCCCCCTGTGCAGATCAAAGTGACATCACCACATCCCTGTTAAACACTCCGAGCCCAGCCAACAAGGTTAACAGCCAAGAGCCATGCAGCCACCTAGTGGAGGGCAGAGGAATGGCAGGTGGCTACATCAAAATAAACCCATTTCAGGGACTTAGTTGCGCCCAGCTGCAGGGATTCATTTAGCTGCACACCACATTTTTAATCCACATTTAAATATATATACAGTCATAATCACGTAAAAAATAGTCAGCATGGCGTTATTTGTATTTTACATTTGATTCAATGACATGGTTGTTGCTTTGCGGTTTCAACCCTCGCTGTTCAGTGAGGGTGCGCTGGATAGCAACACAGAGCAGACGAGCAGGGCGGTGCCAAACAGAGGCAGGCTCGCTCCAGAGTAAGAGTAATACACCTTCCTCTCGTTCAGAGGCTGCGTTGGCCGGTAGGTGTTCACCATGCTGTGCCCGCTGGCGGACCGGAGGCTGGAGAACGCCGAGAGCTGTCGAATGCAACACAAACAGTGAGTAAATTAAACGCACCCCGGACGACCACACGACAGAGAGAGAGACAATCACAGAGAGAGAGAGAGAGAGAGAGAGACCCCCCCCCCCCACACACACACACAAACACACACACACACACACACACAAACACAAACACACAAACACACACACACACACACACACACACACACACACACAATGAATGTATTCCACCGTGTCACAATTCACAATTCCCACCAATTTCCGGTTGTAGGGTTTACCAGCACCTGTTTCCTGCTGAGCGAGATGGGGGTCTCAAACAGCGTCCACGTCACTGCCTCGTGGCAGAGCGGCGTGGTGAGGGAGCCCTCGTACCGGAAGTACGGCCCCACACGGTCCGCCGAGGGCACCAGACTGGCCAGGGAAACGCCCCGGAGCGTGCTGTTGCTCCCTTTATCAGCAGGGAACATTCACTTATGTTATCAGAGCGGGGAAGGTTCAAAAGGGACTGTCCGGATGATAACAGGGATTGGTGTTGGAGAAGGGGATTTATTGCGTGATTGGTAATTGAACCTGTAGATTAATAAAGTCTCTGGGATAGCTGCTGCGTGATGTCGATATTTATGGCCTCGATATTGTTTGTTTGATTTGTTTTGTCTGCAAGGAGATGAAACCCACTAACATGCGTTTTGGAGGTCTTTCAGGGCCGCTATGATGGGGTCGTAGTCCTGATTTGGAGTCAGGGATTCCTGAAAGTCAAGAGAAAGTCAGACACACGTCATCCACCTGAGAGTGTTTCGCTGTGTGGCTCGCGCTGTTATCTAGCAGCAGCACGCCACTGTTATATTAAATGGCACTAATAATATTAATGGTTTTACGTCATGCGAGTCAAACAGTAGCCAATAAGGCCTTTAATTAAGCCTACCTGGAAGAAAAACGCCAGCACTGCGACGCCCGCGCCGTCCGCCAGCGCTTCGGCCAAAGTGTCATACTGTTCTTTGATGTGGACGATGTGCATCTGTGGGTTCAGGTCACGCCGGCTTCAGAACCCATACATACCCGTGAAGTGAATCCACACCGATTGGTTTTGATTGTCATCATCATCATGATTACCTCCATGGCGAAACGTTCTCCGTCGATGGTGTGCTCTGATCCAGGACCTCCGTCCTTCCCCCAGTGGAAGTGGAGCTGCAGGGCTTTGTAGGGCATGGCCAGCTTGCCGCCTCTGACTCTTGCGCTGGCGGTTATGTCGAGTTGAACTAGGATCAAAGCCATCGACAAGTCCATCAATCCCTCCCTCCGCCTTGTTTCAATCTTCAGTCTCCTAGTCATTTGTTTTTCCAAGTTTCACTACATAGGTCAATGTATAAAACGTTAGATAACAATATATTTTTACAATAGACAATAGAAAATGAGCTTTCAGTTAATTTGGCAACTTTTGTCAAATATAATTTTGATTTGACAAAAGTTTCCAAATTAACTGAAAAGCTCAGCAACAAAACATGGCTGCCATACACAAGTCAATAACGGATTTAAAAAATACCAGTTGTAAAATGCAGGTTTTCTTTTCTTGGTTGATGTGCTTCCCAAACACGTACCAGTGTGACCGTTGTTTATGATGCGGCCTTGAAAAGTCTCCTTGTAGCCAACGAACTCTAACGGAAGCAGGTTCCTATCTACAAACGCGTTCCTTGAGACGACGTTCACCGGGGACTGTGCTCCCCCGCCGCACAGCTGGGAGACCAGCGGCCAGTCGTCAGGGCCTGTGAACGCCGTAATGTTGATTACAATGTTCATTAATGTTGATAGCTGTTATGGGACCACGCTGGGCGGGTTACGATTGAATTGGGTGCGATCCCTGCCTCGTCCGCGGTAGCCTACGTACCTCTGCACGTAGCGTTGCATGTCACCTGGGACTGGTAGCACCAATCTGGAACAAAGTATAGTCGCACATCTTCGATATATAACTATGCAAACCATCTCAGGTGTGTTTCCTGCTCAAAATGAAGTACAACACAAATCTATTTATTTTACTGTTTTATGAAATAAAAAAAGTAGAGTAAACGGCTGAATATAATCTTTTTTTAATCCATTGTACAAAAACAAAGCATATTCAAATGAACAATAGCTATAAATGTTTGACTAATGACATTTTAATGATATAATTAACTTAATTAACTTACCTGCCCCCCAACTCAGCTGAATAGAATGAGCTAAGAAAAGTAAAATGGTTGTATGCATTGTCGTTGAATGCAGTAGTTTCAACTACTGTAGTACTAATATTCTGGTTACACCTATCAGATATTTATACGAAACCTGACACCTCCTAAACATTTATCACCCACTAATATATCAATAAAATGTGTTACTTACAAACTCTTATCTGTTATTGGCACGTATGAATGCTGACTCCAGATATATGCAATAATATAGACATGTACAATTTAATGATTTTCAAGGTAACAAATACGAGTTATTGTTGTTATTCAGCTTTAAAGTGTGCTCTATTAAGATACATGGTCTATAGATGATTGTAGATTGATATGCACTGGTTTGAAGTTGATATGTGCACCATAAATAACCATCCTCAACTGCTCTGTGTGTACATCTCACTCCACTGGCCCCCCTGTACGTCCAAAATCCTCCCTGCTGGAGTTTATGTTAGGGTTAGGGTTAGGGTTAGGGTCTCTGCATCTCTACATCCTCACACATGAACTAGCCATTCGTACCCCTGCTGCTCTCCCAGAGGTCCTCATGTTTGGTGTCTGGCACGACCTGGAACCAGCTACATGCAGCACCATCAGATCGGCATGATCCCAGCTGGTCATTTGAGCCATTTCAGCCACGTAGAAAATGAGACTAAAGATTATTTATATTAGATTAGATTAAACTTTATTGTCATTGTGCATGGGTGACCAATTGTAAGCTAATTATCAAAGACTGACAGAAGAATATTTTAAGATGAAACAAGTATGAGGCACATTTGAGTACTAATGCAAACCTCTTGGTTTCCCAACATTTTATTTAAACAACATTTTACACTCCATCTGCATGTGAAAGAAAAACGATTGGATTTTATTTGCATGGAAATGGAGACATCACAAGAAAGTGTTGAGGTTCTCACTATCAAAACAATCCAACGCCAATCAAAGACCACAGTACTTTGATTATTATATTGATCTTGAAGATTACTTAGAAGAATTCATTCAAATGACTTGGCACAGTACTAAGATTTCTGCTCCACAGGACACATTTGGATGTCTCCAATCTGAGGGGAAATTAATATTGGGGTCAAGGTTCATTGACGACAAAACTTGTAAACTTGCTTTCTTGGAATACATATAAACTAGACCTGGCCTCTCAAGAAGCACATGACCTACCTGCACATGAGGAGGGTCACTTAAGGCATACGTAACAGCACTGACGACATCTGTAGCTTCCAGGTACTGTGAGAGGGGTTGAAGACATCTGTGGAGGGGCAGGTTCCATTCTGTTTCATATGACAAGCATCGCTAAGAAAGCAAACATTACCACGACACTGCCAAAAACTGAAGCACCTTTCTCTGGGTGCTGGTTGAACACTCTTGAGTGAAATTATGTTTCCCCAAGGCCCGGAGAAATGCAACAGAAAACAAGGACATAACTCCTTGTAGTAAGGATGCAGTGAGGCCGATCCAAAATGACAATTTCCAACAGACAGAATCGATTGGGGGTCCATGTTACAATGTGACCTCATATTGATCAGACATTTTAATCAATTAGCCATCCAATCAATTGGTCCATCAAATCGCACTAACCTTACTGTTGCCCTTATATGAGTGTTGGCCTCATGCAGTTCCTGTCACAGCCCCTCAGTGTACTTGGTGGCGCTGTAGAAGGGCACGTCACAGCATTGATCACCACACGATGTCCACTCATGCTGCACAAGCAAATCACAGGCCCACTTCAACTTCACACAAATGACCACAACCGACAAAATATATGGTATTTTGGATTGGAACCAAACCATGACCCAATTATCAAAAGAAGCCACAAGTAACCAATATATACAGTCATGGTGCATTTGATGAATAAAACATCGCCAATGTTTTTACAACCACAATATGTAATAATTTTGTTCAATAAATTGGTGGCCCACCTGAAATACCCTAGCAGTGGACAATAGTATTACCAGCACAGAGGAACTTTGGGAGATAAGTATTAGTAGTATGACTAACCAGTGCCTACCTAGGTTGTAGTCAAGGTAGGTCAGTAGTATGACTAACCAGCGCATGGGTAGTAAGTCAAGGTAGGTCAGTATTATGACTAACCAGCGAATGGGTAGTAAGTCAAGGTAGGTCAGTATTATTCATAATCAGGGCGCAGACCCGAGTGGTTCTAATAATAATAATTATTATTATTATTGGGACCTTGTGGTCTTTATTTGTCATTCCCATGTGACATGGGAATTAAATTCGTTCTCTGCATTTGACCCATCGTATTATACATAGGAGCAGTGGGCTGCTATGATCAGCGCCCGGGGAGCAAGTTGGGGTTCAGGGTTCAGTGTCTTGCTCAAGGACACTTCGACATGTAGACAGTTTTGGAAGTGGGGATCACAGGGATCGAACCCCCAACCCTACGGTTAGTGGACGACCACTAACCACCCGCTCTACCCACTGAGCTACATGCCGCCCCACACATCATCCACATCGACAGGTGAGGTTCTTGAACCTCACCTGTCGATGTGGATGATGTGCCCTTCCTGAACATCTCGCTCCTTCATCGACTGATACGCTTCTCGCGTGCACACAGACAAGGGGTTATGCGTCGATCACTTTATCTCCTCGTCACAGAACACAGACAGAACGTGGGGTCCCACCTGCAGCATGTTTCTCCAGCCGCTGGTGTTGCCGTTCAGGATCGAGTCCGGATGAGCGACACCAGCGTTGTTGACGCAGATGTCCACTCCTCCATGCTGCATTTTGATGGCTGAGAACATTGACAGGATCTCCTCTTCTCTGGACCAGGTCACACTTATAGGGCACCACCAGCCCGCAGCAGCCGGACTGCTGACAAGTTCCTGAAATGCTGGAACACTCATCCACCAATGAGCTGGCGGTTCATTGGTGGATTACAATGCCATGTTACACCCTGGACGATACACAGAGCAACACGCCAGCTGAGAGAGGGGCTTCCACGCGGAGACCCCGTCCCCACATCCAGGGAATTTAAACACAACTCCACGTTTGCACTCCATTGGATGGGTCAATATGTGGGCACATGTGTTTTTTTTCTACAGCTGACATGGATGTCAATAGTGAGTCACCATTCCACTGAACTCGGCGTGCCTAGTCAAACATTGACCCGCAGTCCGTTCTGGCACGTTTGTTGTTTCGGTGTGAGTTTCGGTGAGTTTCAAAGTGAGTTTCAGAGTGAGTTTCGGTGTGAGTTATAGTTAGTTTCAGTGTGAGTTACAATTAGTTTCATTGTGAGTTATAGTTAGTTTCAGTGAGTTTCATTGTGAGTTATAGTTAGTATCAGTGTGAGTTTCAGTGTGAGTTGTAGTTAGTTTCAGTGTAAGTTATAGTTAGTTTCAGTGTGAGTTATAGTTAGTTTCATTGTGAGTTATAGTTAGTTTCAGTGAGTGTGAGTTCAGTTTTCATGGAGCCTGCAAGAAAACTAAAACATTCCCCAGTTTGGGAACACTTTGATCTTATTTCCGCTAATAAGGTATGTGTTCACTCATTTACTCTTGATTATTATGGTAGCCTATTTTATCCAAAACAAGGTATAATTGTATTTTTATTAGTCGTTACATCTTTAGTCATACATGTTTTTTGTGTGTGATTCAATATACTAGCCTATCATTCTTCACCATATTTTTTATATATATTTTATTTCATTCCAAGGTCAAGTGTTTGTTGTGTGCCAATGAGTTAGGATACAACTCATCTATGCTGAGGCATTTTCGTGCCTTCCATACAGATACCCAGGCCAAGGAAGGTGCACCCAGCCAAGGTGAGTCCAATTTAAATCCTACTATAGTAACATACTCTTCCATTGTTACCATATTTGTTTACCAAGCACAATGGTAATGAAATGAACAGAATTGATACAGCATTCACAAAGCTTCTGTTGTTTTCTTCCAGTGACCAGGAAGAAGGAGCTGGATGAGGCCTTGGTATCTATGATTTTGGGAGACACACAGCCTTTCAGCATTGTGGAGGATCAAGGATTTAGGGAGTTTGTGGGAAAATTGGATCCAACCTATGTGATCCCGACAAGGAAGGTGTGTTTGGTAACAAAGTATGAAGGTAGTTTTACATATAAAAAACGAACCGCTGGCCAAGTATGAGGAGGAAAAGCAGAAGGCCAAACTGCAATTACAGAATGTAAGTGCAGTTAGTGTGACATCTGACATGTGGACATCCTAACATGGATGCCTACCTGGCTTTATCATGCCATTACATTGATGAGAACACGTGTCTCAAGTCAACAGTACTGGGAGTAGTGTATTTCCCCAAGAAACACACTGCTGTGAATTTGGCAAGTGTGAAAACTTCACTTATGGAGGAATGGGGGATAATCTCAAAGGTCACATGTCTGGTCACTGATGGTGCAGCCAACATGATCGCTTGTGGCAAGGTGCTGAGGCTGCGCCATGCCATCTGTGTGGCTCACACTTTAAATCTCATCATCAAGAAGTCTCTTGATTTGACCCCTGTGCTGTCCGCTATTCGCACAAAGGCAAGGAGGCTGGTGGGATATTTCCGGAGCAGCACAACGGCCAAAATAGGTTCACTGACATTATTTTCATATGTTAATGTATTATTTGTTTGTTATTGCTCCATTTTTCACAATAACTATATTTTTTGTGATTTAAAAGAGAAGTTTGGAGTGTTCTCCAAAGCAGATGAAGTAATTTCCAAAAAAAGGAATTGTCTCTATCCAAGCACAGTAGAACAAATATTGTTCTTAAATAAAAACCGATGAAAAGAATCCATCAGTTGCACAAGCACATCTTCAATGTTCACAAGCACAATCATCTTCAAATCATCTTCATCCATAAGCACCACACTCTTCCTTGTTAAAACACAGTAGCACTTTAAAACAACAATTGTCCGGGCAATATCATGTTTGTTAATGTCTTATCAGACATTGATGACAATTACATATTGAAACACTGTTTGACAGAATTCCACTTATTTTCATATTACACACGAGTACACATGTACACAAATATACATTTTATTTATTTGGATGAATACATGAACCATAAATGCAATATATATGAAGGTGAATGTAATTCTCATTCATAGCATGAATTACGCCTGTAGCACTTTTTGACCAGCAGGGGGGTTTGTGTGCACATCAGCGCGTCGAGAAATTAACCTATTTGCGAACCACTTGGCTGGAAAGCTTCAAAGTCTAAAGAAGCTTCCATCTGCCCATCACTAGTCTGAACTAATTCTCACCGCAGTTCGGTTGTAGTCAGGGCCGGCCCGAGGCATAAGCGAACTAAGCGGCCGCTTGGGGCCCCTTGGCCACCAGGGGGCCCCCCCCAAAAAAAAAAAAAAAAAATTTTTTTTTTTTTTTTAGTTTTCAGGAATAATTGTCATTGTTGAGCCCTTGTTGTTATTATTCTTAATTTTTAGCATTCAATTTGGACTGTTTTAAGAAGTAAACCACACTTAAGCGTTTCACTTCAAATATTTAAGAGTATTTAAGAGTTAAGAATAAATGTGTGATTTCAGTACCCTCTAAGGTTAAAAAGACACTAGTTTGGGGTAAATAACTACTATATTAATACAAGGGTGAATTACTATCTTAATGGGGCCCCTGATCAAATATAGAATGTGTTATGTCTTAATAGGGCTCCTTATTCATACAAAATGGGTTATGGGTTGATGTCTGAATGGGGCCCCTCAGGTTGATAGCCCAGGATATGTGATGTGATATATCTGAAAGCCCTCTAAATCATGAAATTCTGCTTATGACACAATGTCTGTGTCAAACCCTGAATGTATGTAATCAATTATGGACTTAACTTTGAATCCAAAATATAGGCCAGGCCTTTAAAGTAGGCTTATGGTTTGGGGGCAGCTAAACCCAGTGCTGTATCTGTTCGCCTGTGCAGGCCCTGCAAGTCAGGTTATAGGCTATGAATCTGAACAAATTAAGGTATTGTCCATCTCAGGGGCGGAGCTTTTAAGCTTTTGAAGTTATGACAACCGAATAGTTATTGTTTCTTTCCATTAAATAGTATTGTCTTGAGCAGGCCCTGCAACTGAAAATATAGGCTATGAATTAGAAGGGATTTAGGATTTGCCAGTGTCCAGCAGGTCACCCTAAAAGGGACTAGAATGCAGGAAATCGCATCTTAGAAATTAAAAAATTTCTGGGGGACAACCCCCAGACCGCCCTCTGGACTAAACCACGGATGTACACAAAGTCTGGCTCCACCCCTGGCCCATCTCCAGCTGGCCATCCCTAAAATTAACCAGAATACAGGAAATCACATCTACTAAATTCACATTCTGGTGACTCCACAGTGGTGGGACAGGGGCCCCAAAAGGTTTTAATCAAATTCTGCTTAGGGCCCCCAAAAGGCTAGGGCCGGCCCTGGTTGTAGTTCTGGTTACTCTGTCGCGTAGCCGGGACGTTTAGTTGCATGTAGTTTGCCAGTTTGAGAAGGCGGAGCTAAATCGTGCACACGTTCTGCTCCGTCACAAATAGGGACACGCCCCCTCGCATGGACGCGCACGCCGGGGAAAAGTGGCGTAAACACTATGACCTCCCGTGTCCCATTCCCCATTTTCCTCTCCTTGTGTAATACGGAACTGACTTCTGAAACCGTTACAAACTGTTTCCAGGGGAGCCCTTGTACCGTCGGGTGGTAGCAGAGTAGGCCCTAGCCTTTTCTCGCAACTCAACGCCCCCTACGCGTGGGTGCGCACGCCGGGGAAAAGTGGTGTGAACCCTATGGTGTGAACACCATGACCTCCCGTATTCTATTCCCCATTTATCTCTTTGTGTGCTTGTCTCTCTAACCTCTTGTGTAATACTGAACTTTATTTTGAAATGGTTACAAACTGTTTCCAGGTGAGAACTCTTTGTGAACTTGGTATGTATTTTTCTTATATAATATTTGTATACAATTAAATTAAAGGATAACAATGTTAACATCCTTTGTGCTACGCATAAGACGTTTTTGGATAAAAACCAACTATCTATGAAGGCAAACTTGGATTCAAACCATGGCGCTAAGTTCAGAACTCTGAATCTTCATATCTTCTGACTGAATCTTCATATCTTGGCCCGAATATATATTTATTTTGTGGAGTTATGCCCAATGTTATAGCACTGTAGCTGACAATCCTTCTGAATGAGGTCTTGCTTAGAGGACAGGTTTAATGGTTTTGATGTTCGGTCACATTAGGTTGTATTTTAGAATGTCCTTTGTTAACCATAGCCAATGTTTCTGACCAAACCAAAAACAAATCAATCAATCAAAAGCCTTCCCTTCCCAGCCCAGATGAGATGTCAACATCCACACCCTTTAAGCTGAACAACATTGTATACACCATCTGCATGTGAAAGAATATCACAACTATTTTAGTCAAGCTGTCATATTTATTATAGAAATTCAAAAAGGTCTCACTTCTAAACCAATCAAATTCCAACAACAGAAGGAGGCCATTGTCTTGAGATCATTCTTTTTAAGAAGTGTCAAAATAATTTGACAGTTACAGTACTACAATCTCTGTTCCACAGGACGCATTTGAATGTCTCCAATCTGAGGGGCAAAGATGTTGAGGTGAGGTTGAGGTACTTTATATAAAGACCGAGTTACAAAGCCAACAATACCGTAACAGAGCATGACCCACCTGCACATGAGGAGGGGCACTTAAGACATACGTAACAGCACTGGCCACGTCTGTAGCTTCCAAGCACTGTAAGAGAGGTCAAGGGTTGAAGACATCTGTTGAGGGCCACTTTCCAGCACGTGACAAGCATGACCAACAAAGACCCAAAACTGACCTTGACGCCATCAAAGAAAGCTGCAGAACCGTTTTCTGGGTTCTGGTTAAGCATTCTCGCCGCAAACTCTGTGTCCACGAAGCCAGGGGAAATGCACTAGAAATCAATGGAATAACACGCAGTTTATGCAATTGCAAAATTATGATTTTTTTTCAGGATAGGTGCAATACAGAATACATTTGGGCCCACATCCAAAAAGTGACGCTTGACTAATTTTTAGCAGGCACTTGAGGCAATCAGGCGCTCCCTCAAGTCAACCGATGGTTCGGCAGATCTTACGGTCGCCCTGATATGGCTGTTGGCCTGGCGCAGTTCCTGCCGCAGGCCCTCGGTCAGCGCCGTCACGGCATACTTGGTGGCGCTGTAGAAGTGCGCCTCAGCGCTGGCCACGACTCGATGTCCGGCCATGCTGCCCAACGAAAAAGAAGAGCCGGAGGACGGTTGGTCACCGTGGTCGGCGGCAGCGACCCGCAGACCCGAGTGGTTACCGGAAAAACGACGTTCCGGGGACCACGACGTTCCCGTCACCTGTTGATGTGGATGATGTGCCCGTCCTCAACGCCTCGCTCCTTCATGGACTGATACGCTTCTCGCGTGCACACGGACAAGGCGATGACGTTCACCTGCAGAACCAAATCGTCACCTGTCCGTTATTTACATTTAGGGCATTTAGCAGATGCTTTTATCCAAAGTGACTTACAAAAAGTACATTTGTCATAAGAAGGTGAAACATTTCATTGCTGCTAATACAGTAAGAAAGTCACCAGAACAAGTTTCAAGCATTTCAATTGCTAGATTAACCATTGCTAGTATACAACATCTCTGACTAAGTGCCAAGTTACAAAGAGCGATCAAAGTGCCAAGACATACAACAAATAAGAGCATGAGGGTAGGGTTATGCGGAGTTCAGATGAACTCTGAACAAGTGGGTCCTGAGTCTCTTCCGGAAGTGACTCTGCAGTCCTGACATTGGCAGGGAGCTCGTTCCACCACTGCGGTGCCAAAACGGAGAAGAGTTATGCGTCGATCACTGTATCTCCTGGTCACAGAACACAGACAGAACGTGGGGTCCCACCTGCAGCATGTTTCTCCAGCCGCTGGTCTTGCCGCTCAGGATCGAGTCCGGATGAGCGACGCCAGCGTTGTTGACGCAGACGTCCACTCCTCCGTGCTGCGTCTTGATGGCTGAGAACATGGACAGGATCTCCTCTTCTCTGGACAGGTCACACTTATAGGGCACCACCAGCCCGGAGCAGCCGGACCGCTGACACTCTGTGGCAAGGTCCTGAAACGCAGAGCCGGCATCTCATTGTTCGTACTTGAAAGAAATGCATCGTCGGCTGCAGAAAATGAATTGAAAAGCCTGTTTTTAATGGTGCTGAACTGAAGCCAGAACTTCTGGGAGGAGACTGCCTCGAATCTGCGCTGGGACACACAGCGTTGCTCCGAGCATCGTCCCTCGATTGAATGGGCATATTCAGTCGTGTTCTGGCACAAGGCTGGAGCTGACAGCCCGGTGCGGCCATCTGGATCTCACCGGGTCAAATTATTTTTATTCAATGTGAAACAGAACCTGGCATATCTGGACGGTCTCAAGAGGCTAGAGAGCTGGTGATTGTTTGCCAACACTGAATCGAAATGTAATCAACGCTCCAACACAATTTTGTATACCAGGTTATCCTGATGGAACACCCTGACCCCATTGGCCAGCTGTATCCACACGCAATTACATAACAAATTCACCTTGTTCTTCGTGTTCCTCACTGCAGGGATTAAAATATCTTTAATAGCCTAACATTCAACATTGCATTTTTTGCAATTTTTCCAATAACGTGTCGGTGTTTTCAGATGCGCAAATGCGACGGAAATATGGAGATGTTGATGAAGAGAAGACAAATGTATACAAATACATACAAACATATGCGAAGCCATACTTGTATGTAAAGACATGCTCACGTGAAATAAACGTTTTCCTTAAGATGTGCATTGTGTGTCTTCCAACGGCCATACGTGTTGTCTGCGTCTTTAGGGGGTTTTCGACACCTGTGAGTTGAATTATTTAACCTTTCTGTTCAGCCAGGTCATAGCATGACCCCAGTCTCTGCCGACCTAACGGGTGAACTCTCGAGCAGAGCTGTAACCTGATCAATACAACAGTCTACAATTGAAGGCCATCCGCCTGCATAAAGAAGCAGAACGGTTGAAAATTACCAGGGATCATTTATCATTAACACCCCCACCCCCCTCCTGTTGTCAACCCGACTTCACCTGAATGCGGCCGGTGGTTCACTTTTGTTATTCCGTGGCAATGTCTTATTGTCTTAACGACAATGTCATTACCTACCTAAGTTCGACGAACTTAGTGAGAGATATATGGGCCTATATTGCTAAACAACCTACCTGTATTTTCTCAATGTTCCGGGCGCAGCCCACCACTGTCATGCCGTGCTGAGCCAGCTGTTTGGCCACAGCTGCCCCGATTCCAGCCGAGGCTCCAGTGACGAGCGCCACCCTTCCCCTCCAGCGGTCCATTTTCCGAGGCTCTCCACAGCAGCGAGTCCCCAGAGCGCTGGAGCTTCTGTATGCTCTTGCCACACTGACCGGGTGACTGCGTCACAAATAGGCCACACCCAGCATAGGCCTGCGCGACTCTGGAAAGTCAACCAAAGTCCGGCTCGGTCTGCCATGGTAAATGGTCCTTATTAAACCAATAGGGACACAATCCTCAATAAGGAATGTTCATATCTTGTCCTAACGTTTGTAACTTGCTCCACTAGCAGATTTGCTGAAATAATTGCAGTCAGAAGATATATACATACAAAAGCGCAGTTGATGTGCAATACTCTATAAGTGTAACTGTAGTGCACGTAGTCTAACAGGTCCCAGACAGCCAGTGTCAAGTGTTTGCCAGTGTACAGCTCTCCTATGGCTCTTGGGTGTAAGTCTGTTTGTCCTGTTATGTTTAGTGTTCCTGCACCACCTCCCTCTGGCACACTGCTGCCTCACAGCGAGAACAACCTTTCTGTACGGAGTTGGGATGTTCTCCCTGCGTTCACCTGGGTTTCCTCCTCCAACACCATAATACATACATGTTAGGTTAATTCCCATGCCCGTGCCCTTGAGCAAGGCACCAGCAATAGACCTGCGGTCCGTGGTCGTTATGTTGCGGCTGCTCACTGCTCCTATTGCAGCTAGTGATGGTGAGATAGTCCTAGTGCTGCTAGTGATGGTTAAATACTCCTAGTGATGCTAGTGATGGTGAAATAGTCCTAGTGCAGCAAGTGATGGTGAAACACTCCTAGTGATGCTAGGAGTGTTTCACCATTGGCCTTCTAAATTTTATATTTATATTTCTTTTCTTTTTTTTTTCTTTTTTTTAATATTTTTTTATTTGTACAGTTTATTCTATTTAGATTTTATACATTATTTATATATGGTATCCAGTGTGGGCAGCAAAGTAAGCATTTCATTGTTCAGGGAAACGTGTTTCTTTACTGCAGACATGACAATAAAACCTTTGAATCCTTTGAAATACTCCTAGTGATGCTAGTGATGGTGAAATACTCCTAGTGCTGCTAGTGATGGTGAAATACTCCTAGTGCTGCTAATGATGGTGAAATACTCCTAGTGCTGCTAATGATGGTGAAATACTCCTAGTGCTGCTAGTGATGGTGAAATACTCCTAGTGCTGGTAATGATGGTGAAATACTCCTAGTGCTGCTAATGATGGTGAAATACTCCTAGTGCTGCTAATGATGGTGAAATACTCCTAGTGCTGCTAGTGATGGTGAAATACTCCTAGTGCTGCTAATGATGGTGAAATACTCCTAGTGCTGCTAATGATGGTGAACTACTCCTAGTGCTGCTAGGAATGATTAAATGCAGAGCTCACATTGAGTGGCGTGGTTGTGCATTTACACGTGCAATGACACAGATTTTTCTGAAATTCTTCTTTTTCTGTTAACTGTTTTTGACTGTATGTGCTGTCGATTGGCCATCACTTATCTACAATTGAGGGAAAGTCAGAACCCAGCTTTGATTTCTCAATATGAATGCATTTTCTTTTTTATAAACATGTATTTTTCCACATGCAGATTGGCTATTGTGTTTTGTTGTAAATTTCATAAGAATAGGAAAATCCTGATTTCCTAATTTACTCATGTCTCTACTTTTATTTTATTTTATTATTTCAAAGATCAAATGTACAAACATATATGCATTTGTATACAATACAAAATAGGGATAATAGCCTACATACTATCATACTACACAAACCAAATAAGACACCAAAATAAACACTGTCACTGAACGGTTCTCCCTGGATTAGTAACGTCCTGTAGGACCCAGACGCATCTGGGAGCTCACGATTTGTCTCTGGAAGATCTGTAATAATACGCATAGTTGCTGTGGTGATGACAGGCTTTTGTCAGGTAGTTTTTGGCTTTTGAAATGATGAATAATATGACTAGATTTGCATTTCGTTGTCCCTGTACTTGTACTCTGCACAATGACAGTAAACTCGAATCTAATCTAATCTAATCAATAGATACTTTAAAACATTATTTGAAATGTATTATCCGATAATAAAAAATAAAAAAAAACTACCGAGTTGTTTCTACACGGAGCACTGGTGTGTGTGACGTTAGAGCGACGACTTCCAACACCTCCTTTCTGGAGCCCCCGCTGCATCCTCCTCTCTGTCTCAGCGGCTGAGTCCTCCTCATCCTCCTCCCGCTCCTCCTCCGCCTCCTCCTCCTCCTCCTGCTGCTCCTCCTCCTGGTGGGGAGTAAAGCAGCCGCGGCTGAAATCGACGCCACTGTCACACGACAATGATAATCTCCAAATAAACCCAAACATAATTTCATGGCGCTGCTGGATCTGACATTGAAGGTGCGTACGGGTAAAGGGTTGACGTAAAGCGGAGGGTCCAGACGGGTTGCGGGCTCGGTGTTGCGCTAGCCCGGAGTTAGCATGACGCGTCTGCAGTCCTCCGTCTCGGAGCGCTGCAGGGTGTCGGGCCAGCCCCATTGGTTATCTCGCTGCACACTTGGCGTCTCCACGATGATGACACTTGCCTGCACCGCGATGTGTCGATTGTTTTGGGATATGCATGTGCTCGCATGTAATAAAAAAATATAACAACGAGGTGTTTCCCCGGCTTGGTTTTAAATATTCTGCAGGGAATACGCGGGCCTTGATGTGCATGTCGGGGTGTGTGTGTGTGAGTGTGTTTTCAGGATTCCGTTGCATTTGCTTTGCATAACGCAGCGAGTTTTTTTTTATGAGCTATTATTTTCTTATTCGACTCGTTTTATGGCGCCATAAACCGTAGCCTACATCAAATTATCCAGTCTTTAAACAAGGTGCAGGATAAAAATGGCCCACATTAAGTACACATCCAGTAAGAGCTAACACAATTCAACTTACGTTCAAGACCTGTTTCCTCCTATCAACAGATAATCAGTCATCATGTCTGATTTCATTGAAAGTGAAGCAGATGAGTCTGAGGATGAAATATTTGACAGATCTGATGATCTGAAGAAACCACAGAAACACCAAGAGGCCAACGACGGTAAGATGAGTCTGCCACTCACTACTTATGTCCTCACAGCTCGACTGCTCTATTGTCTTTCTGCAGACACCAGACAGCGCTCAGTAGGTACCACCGGCTCACTGAAACAAAGACCATCATCACCAGCAGAAGTAGACGTCTCAATTCTTCTCTCTCTCTCTCTCTTCTCCCAGATGAGGAAGAGGAGGACGAGAACCCCGAGGACCAGGACGAGCACGGGAACCTCCGAGGCCTGATCGACGATGACGTGGAAAAGGAGGAGGAGGAGGAAGACGAAGGAGGCGGCCGGGGGAGCAAGAGGGACGTGGAGGAGGACAGCGACTCCGGCGAGGAGATCGGACATCGCAAGCGGAAGAGAAGTCAGTGTGTCCCCCCCACCCCCCCCCCCCCTGTGGTCTTTAGTTACCTCACCGGACCTCCCCAGTGAGGTGAGAGCGGACTAACCCCGAGTCTTCGTCTCTAGGTTACGATGACCGGCTGGACGACGATGACATCGACCTCATCGAGGAGAACCTGGGGGTGAAAGTGAAACGGGTAAACTAGAACCACTAGAACAACGACAACTATAACTTGACTCACTCATTCATAGAGGAAATGAGGATGATACTAATTCACGTTCTCCTGAGCGAACATAAATTACCATCATTCCTTCACAGTATCTCGCTTCCCTGTCATGATGTCTATTTTTTTTTCCTCCATATGTTTTTATGCCTTATGGGTTCTGTTTTTTGTCTTTTTATGTCATCATATTTCATCATATTTTGTATTTCATTTTATCACTGCATTTTTTGTATTTATTTATTTTTATTCTTTTTTTTCTTTTGTATTTAATTTTATTTATACTTTTTGTATTGTATTTATATTTCTATGTACCCTGGCTGCTATGGCGACCCGATCTCCCCTCAGGGGATCAATAAAGTTTTTTTGATCTTGTTTCCTCGCCGGGCAGCAAAAGTTCCGGCGGCTGCGGGACATGTCCGAGGATGAGGACGAGGAGGGCGACGAAGACGTGCGCGACGCCCACGAGAAGGACATGATCGCCGACGAGATCTTCATGGGCGGCACCGGCCTGGAGGAGAACGAGCCGGCCATGGACGTGCCCCTGCACCCCGGGGAGGAAGAGGAGGAAGACGAGGAGTCCGGTGGGCAACCCCTCACACCCAATGTGGGAAAGTTACCGCTGTGATAGGTTCCCTGTGGTGGTGGGTGGGTATTAATGTGTGTGTGTGTGTGTGTGTGTGTGTGTGTGTGTGTGTGTGTGTGTGTGTGTGTGTGCGTGCGTGCGCGCGCGTGCGTGCGTGCGTGCGTGCGTGCGTGTGTGTGTGTGTGCGTGCGTGTGTGCGTGTATGTGTGTGTGTGTGTGTGCGTGCATGTGTTCTCAGATATCGATGATTTTATCGTGGATGACGACGGACAGCCGCTGAAGAAACCCAAGTGGAGGAAAAAGTTGCCTGGATACACCGACGCGTAAGTGGACTTATCAAGCAGTACTGCACTGTTTCAAGCTTTCAAGTCCTTCATTGTCAAATGTGAAGCATCAGTTATAGTCATACTGTACAATGAAATTTATTGGACAAGGCCCGTTCCAACATGGAAGGAAAATGAAAGAAAACAGTTAAATTAAATACAATAAGTACATAATGTATTATGATAGGGATGCACAGACACTGGCAGCACATGCCGGTCTCTGGTACCAGGGCTGGAACTCTGGAAGTCTGATAAATAAATAAAAATATCAAGTTCATCATCTTTTTTTTGGTCAAAGAGAGGCAAAGATATTAGGTAGCGTGTGTGTGAAGATGTGATTAATATAGATGAAGATGTAAGATTAACTTGGCACTTTTATCGCTCTTTGTAACTAACTAGGCACTTAAAAGTCAGAGATGTTGTATCCTAGCTAATGGTTAACCTAGCAATTGGAATGCTTGAAGCTTGTTCTGGTGACTTTCTTACTGTATTAGCAGCAATGAAATGTTCCACCTTCTTATGACAAATGTACTCTTTGTAAGTCGCTTTGGATAAAAGCGTCTGCTAGATGCCCTCAAGGTAAATGTAAATGTAAGATGTAGACAGTCCACCCGGTTCTTCTACTAAGTGAGTCATCTTCTGACCCGCTGCACCTCCCTGGCCCTCCCCCCTCCGCAGGGCCCTGCAGGAGGCGCAGGAGATCTTCGGCGGGGACTTCGACTTCGCCGACTTCGACACCGAGGCCTACGACGACGCCGAGGACGAGGAAGAGGACGGCGACGAAGAGTCGTGGGACCGGCCCAAGAAGCAGGCCAAGAAGCGCGCGGGCCGCCGCAGCATCTTCGAGATCTACGAGCCCAGCGAGCTGGAGAGCAGCCACATGACCGACCAGGACAACGAGATCCGCTCCACCGACATGCCCGAGAGGTTCCAGGTGCGTCTCCTCTCGCGTTCCCCCCCCCCCCCCCCCCTGCCGCGTCAAACCCGCGTGCCCACACACACACACACACACACACACGGCCAGCGAGTTGAAACTCGCCTCTCTTTTGAGTTTGTTTCTTGTTCCCTCCATTCCCACCGTCTTATCGAGCCGTGTTGTTTGAATATATTCAGCGATGACGTTCTTGAACACATCGAAATCTGATCGATTATCCCTCGCTCTGCGGCCGAGAATGTGTGTGTGAGTCAATGCTCGTCAATGATCTCTAGCATTAGGACCAATGCGGCAGTAGCTGAGTGGATAGAGCGGGTCGTCCACTAACCGTAGGGGCGGCGGTTCGATCCCCTTGATATCCCCCACCTCCACATGTCGAACCCCACAAATGTACTGTTTGTAAGTCGCTTTGGACGAAAGCGCCTGCTAAATGCCCCTTTACCCTTTTACCGATGACATGAGGGAATGACACCCCTGATCCCGCTCCTTTTAAAGCCTGGGATGGGCAGGACGGGCAGCTGTCACTTTTCTCTCATCCTATCGAATCACATGCTTCCCACGTTCAGTCCCTGCATGCATTAAGGCCACGTGAGGGTGCTACGTCATGTGATGGTCTGACCTCCTGTGTAACCAGCTTCGCTCCATCCCTGTGCGCCCTGCTGAGGATGAGGAGCTGGAGGAAGAGGCAGAGTGGATCTACCGCAACGCCTTCTCCACTCCCACCATCTCCATGCAGGTGACCAGGCTGCTCACTCAGAACCGGACCTACCGTGGCCAGAGAGCTGGTGCCATATTGAAAGCCCCTTATAAAGGGGCGTTAATAACACAGTGTGAATCATACAGTATATGTCCATGTGGAAACCACTACAAGGCCTTCAAGTGAGTTTGATTTCATTTGTTTGAATGCAGGAGAACACAGACTACTTGGAGAGAGGCCCTACTACTAATTTCAGCAGAAAGGGTCCCAGCATGATCCAGAAGATCAAGGAGGCTCTGAACTTCATGAGGAACCAGCACTTTGAGGTTTGTCTCCTCCCTGCCTCGCATCGCGGCCGTAGCTGATCAAAGTCAATTGGGATCTTTTTCTGCTTCTTCTGCCTGCTGTGGTCGCCGACGGTGACAACGCATCGTTCCCAGCAGACGCGTGATTGGCACGTTTACAGAACGCGTGTGTTGTGTCACCAGGTGCCGTTCATCGCGTTCTACAGGAAGGAGTATGTGGAGCCGGAGCTCAACATCAATGACCTCTGGAGGGTCTGGCAATGGGATGAAAGGGTGAGTGGCACCGCTGCTCTTCTCGCTAGTTTGTTTGTGGAGTGGCGGGTGCATGCCGGGCTAACCCTCGTCGCCCTTCCAGTGGACCCAGCTGAAGACCCGCAAGCAGAACCTGAAGCGGCTCTTCCACAGGATGCAGGCCTTCCAGTTCGAGATGATCTCCGCTGACCCTGACAAGCCTCTGTCGGACGGCATCCGTCCCCTGGACACAGCAGACATTGACAGGTAGGGTCTTCCGATGGAGGTGGGGCCCTCTGCTGGAGGTGGGGTCTCCTGCTGGAGGTGGGATCTTGTGGTGGAGATAGGGCCCTCTGCTGGAGTTACGGTCTTCTGCTGGAGGTTGGATCTTCTGCTGGAGGTAGGGCCCTCTACTGGAGTTAGGGTCTTCTGCTGCAGGTAGGGCCCTCTGCTGGAGGTGGGATCTTCTGCTGGACGTAGGGTCTACTGCTGGAGGTAGGTTCTTCTGCTGGAAGTACTGTCTTCTGCTGGAGGTAGGGTCTGCCAGGTCTTGATAAGTCATGGTTGTTTATATATTATTTATATATTATTTCTATATGTTGATAGTTGGATGGATAGATAGAGAGATAAGGCTATATGAGTATGGTCTGGCTTGTGTGTGTGTGTCTCCAGGCTAAAGAGTGTGCAGTCCTGTGATGAGCTGAGCGACGTCTACAACCACTTCCTGTTGTACTACGGCCGAGACATTCCCAAGATGCAGAACGCCTCCAAGTCTAAAACTAAGAAGCTCAAAAAGATCAAGGAAGTTGATGAAGACAGTAGGTTCACCTTCAGCTGTTTGTTTTGTGCTTTAAACCCCCCCCCTCCCCCCCATGTTATTTTAGATCAAATAATGAACTAAAGTTGACAGTTAATGTCACATTTACCTCACTTTAGTCCATGATGTATACAGGTGTAATTAAGTCGTTTTGATTTATCACTAGGACTGAGCATGGATACATTCTTTATTTGATCTGATTATCATAAATGCAGATTTTAATCATGTACATTTTACTGTACCAATAAACCAACTGTTTTACATTTTGTATTATTTCCCAACATTTGAAATGAGGTCAATCAATGGACTCCAGTAGTTAGTTGGAGAAAAAACACTGGGCAAACTGTTGTGAAGGGAAGTACTACCTTCTGTTTCTGCAACGCCAGGTTTGTCTTGCCTTCACAGAAGAACAGGATGCAGAGGAAGAGGAGCCTGAGGAAGAGGAGGGCGAGCAGCAGTTGAAAGGGCCAGACCTGAAGCTGGCTTCTCGTAGAGACATGTACACCATCTGCCAGAGTGCTGGACTCGGTGAGTTTCTGGCCACCAGGTGTCACTGTGGAGCACGCATCCACACCGAGAGTGCGGGTTTCAATTTTCATCCGTCCGTTTTCATTTGGAATGTTCACCACTTTTCTTCCCCGTTATTAACTAGGACTGTGCAGTGTATGTCAATTTCATACTGGTTACATACTATATATATATATATATATATGAATACAATCAAATAATTTATTAAATAAATATTAAATAATTATTAGATAATTTATTTTTAGTTTTATTGTGTGACATTTATTAAACATATATTTCACCCTCATCTATCTTATGTTATTTTAGCTTACTTAATGTCAGTTTTTCTTAGTTCATCGTATCATGAGATAACTGTGTAGTGTGTCTGGCCCCCCAGACGGCCTGGCTAAGAAGTTCGGGCTGACTCCAGAGCAGTTTGGAGAGAACCTGCGAGACAGCTACCAGCGCCACGAGACGGAGCAGTTCCCCGCCGAGCCACTGGAGCTCGCCAAAGACTACACGTGCAGGTCAGCCTGGGTTTATTTTGATTCAGTCAAAGCAGTCAAATCAACACGCAAACCAGGGTTGATTCAAAGTGCTTCACACATGTATACATTTTGTCACAAGTGTGTGTAAATTATCGCAGATTATACAGATAATAACATACTAGGTATTTTATAATGTATTGTAAAATACAGTGCAGATCATTGCCCAAGTTTCCTTTCTGGGATTATAAATGTACATCTCATGTTATCTCATGTTATATCAGTAACGGTACAGGAACAATATGTGGGAGGTAAAGCATACAAAACAGATCAAATAAGGCAGAGAGGTTTTGTTAAAAAGACAACACGGCTAAAATGAGAGTACATTTATGTCAAAGCCAAAAATATAATTTGGAAGTAACGTTTCCCCCCTGGTTGTGTTGGTGGTCCAGTCAGTTCGGCACCGCTGAAGCGGTTCTGGACGGCACGCGGTACATGGTGGCCATGCAGCTGGCCCGGGAGCCCCTGGTCCGACACGTTCTGAGGCAGACCTTCCAGGAGAGAGCCAAGATCAACACCAGGCCCACCAAGAAGGGCAAGAAGGTAGACCACGCTCATGAATGTTTTGATTGAGGTAACAGTAATATGAAGCTATGCTGTGGAATGTTGTGTACATGTTGAGTTTGGTTATACAATCTGAACAAAGCAAACAACAGAATTTCTTTAAATTCTTTAAAAAAATGACATGACTAGATATAGTGATGAATTATATAATCATGAATATATCATGCTCTCTCATCATCATCATCTTTTATTTAAAGTGACAATCCCAAAAATTTCCATTTCGTTCTCTTTGGCAAGAGAGATGTTTCCCAGAGATCACACATTACATGTTTTTCCTGACCTCTTGTGGACCCTCCCCAGGACGTGGATGAGGCTCACTACGGCTACTCCTTCAAGTACCTGAAGAACAAGTCGGTGAAGGAGCTGAACGGCCAGCAGTTCCTCCTCATGTGTCAGGCGGAGGACGAGGGGCTGCTCAGCATCTCCATCTGCATCGACCTGCTGGGAGTGAAGGGGTGAGGGGCCTGGGCGTTGCCTGGTCGTATCTACTTCCTATCTGTGATGATGAGGTCCAACATGGAGGCCCAGTGATACCTAAAGGTGCAGTGTGTGGAATTTAGTGAGGGATTTACAATGTAACGGAACGTTCTTTCGCAGAAATGGATTATAATATCATAAGTATCTTTTAATTAGGGTGTAATCCCATGAACATAAGAACGTTTGTGTTTCTGCTACCTTAGAATGAGCGAATTAGTGAAAAATTACAGCCTTAAAATAAGACTTCATTGATCCGCCATGGGGGACATGCACAGAAAAGATATTGTCTGAAAGACAACCGCAGAATCTATGGCAGTTGAGGGCCATGTTGATTGCACAAAAATAAAAAAAATAAAACGACCTCATTGACCCCTGGGTGGCGTACCTGCGGACCCTGGACGCGCAGGTACGGAGACCAGACCTACTTCGAGGAGATCAAGCAGTTCTACTACCGGGACGAGTTCAGCCACCAGGTGCAGGAGTGGAACCG
Source organism: Urophycis tenuis (assembly GCA_036785325.1). NCBI lineage: Eukaryota > Metazoa > Chordata > Actinopteri > Gadiformes > Phycidae > Urophycis > Urophycis tenuis. Next base: position 250,219 of record JAXIVH010000168.1, read on the forward strand.
GCAACGCACGCTGGCCATCGAGCACGCCCTCAAGCACTTCCTGTACCCGCAGATGGCCAAGGAGCTGAAGAACAAGCTGCTGGCTGAGGCCAAGGACAACATCGTGAAGGTACTCTTCCTCCCCGTCTGGTTCTGCCCCTGAACCCCCTGTGTTCCCTCCCCCCTTTGAACTCACAACGAATCGCTTGACTTCAAATAATGTCACACAATATTAATTTATTTACCCTTCACGTCGTTCTTTTTCATTTCCTGCATTGCCCTGTCCCAGTGGTATTGACGGCCTCTTCCTCTTGTTTTTATTTTGCCACCTCGACCTCCCCCCCCCCCCCCCCCGAAGCAGGCGTCTCAGAGCTGTGATGTGTGTTGAGCCCACAGTGTAGTGACGCACGTTGCTGCCCCCCAGGCCTGCAGCAGGAAGCTGTATAACTGCCTGAAGGTGGCGCCCTACCGGCCTGACCAGCAGGCCGAGGAGGAGGAGGAGGACGAAGACCTGATGGCCGAGGCCCAGGGCAAGGGCATCCGCGTGCTGGGAGTGGCCTTCGCCTCCAGCAGGTGGCGCTTGTTTCTGTAGGGGCTGGGGGAGGTGGGGGGGGGGAGGGGAGGAGCTTAACAAATGGGTTTTAAAGAGGGAGTCCACCGCAGGTGCACCGTAGGTTAGGTAGACTGACAGGTAGGCCATCCCATAATATCCACCGGGCAGAATTAAAAGATCGGATAGGCTTATTAAAGGCCACACACACCAGTCTTTTTGTTGTTGAATTTGATTTGTTGATGTACAGAGAATGTCAGCAAATATGTCCAAAAGGCTTCTACAATAATTAATCTACTCTAGCTTTAAGGAGTGGAGTGAGTGAAACGATATTTTATTGCCTGAAGAACAGGATGTTGTGGCGGGTAACCTTTAGATACCAGAATAACTAACAATGTGAGCATTATTATTCCTGATGAAAATAGGAGTTGTCTGCACACATTTTACCAGACAGGATTAGTGCTAGAGTAGGTGAAGTGAAACAGCTTTAAGATAACCATCTTAAAGCCCATTTGACCTGTGAGAGCCAGAGCGCCAGTGTCCGTTCCAGCCCCGTGTTTATTCAGCCGCGTCAGCCTGACTTTGGCCGCGGGCCTGCGTCTGCGCAGGGACAGCCCGGTGTTCTGCGCCCTGGTGAACAGCGACGGCGAGATGGGAGACTTCCTGCGGCTGCCCTACTTCCTGAAGAGGAGGAACGCCTGGAAGGAGGAGGAACGGGAGCGCAAGGTGGTTTGTTTGTCCGGTCGCCGCGCTCGTCCGCCCGCACGCCGAGTGACTCTGTTCAGACGGCGCTGTGTTCCCCTCTTAACGCTCTGCCCCCCCCCCCCAAACGCCTCTCCAGCTCCACGACCTGGAGACGCTGAAGAAGTTCCTGAACAGCAAGAAGCCTCATATCATCGCTGTGGCCGGGGAGAACCGGTTAGTCGCCCTCCCTCCCCCACCCCCTCTCCCCCCAGGCCTCACCCCCACCCGGGTCCTTACCCCCCACCTGACCCGCAGCAAACCCCGAACCCTTCCCTGAACTTAACCCTAACTCACACATTGCAAACTTTCTATACACATTGGACCGACTTATTGTGATACCTAAACATGAGCATTTGCAGTGCATCATGGGAAACACAAAATGTCAAAGTGTTGTTATTTATTGATTGCAAACAGTAAAACAATGGGTCATGTCAATGTTTGACAATGGCAAGGCTTAAGGCTCAAGGCTTCACTACGTGATAATTTTCAAACCTGTAGTCCATGTATATATTGATATGATCATTTATACGGCTTGATGCTTTATTTCACATTTGATCATGTATCACTGGAGGTTGTTGTTGTTTATTGTTGTCTCTGCTCTGCCGCCCAGCGACGCCCAGCTGGTGATGGAGGACATCAAACGGACGGTGGGCGAGCTGGAGCAGGAGTCGTCCTTCCCCTCCATCGCCGTGGAGCTGGTGGACAACGAGCTGGCCATCCTCTACATGAACAGCAAGAAGTCCGAGGTCCGACCCGGCAGAATCCGCACCGGGCTTTAGTCCACGCACACATCTCCATCGAGTCGTTCCACGCTGCCTACCATTTAAACTGGAGTAACTGCAGTACTTCTAAGGGCTGCAGAAGCAATTTGTCTTAAAAAAAATACACATCTTTCAAACAAAAAATACTAAATAATACAGAATAAAAAATTAATAAACATACACTAAATACACTATACACTAATACACTAAAAAAGTACAAAAATATACATTTTGAATAGAATTTCTTTTAAATGTTTTAATTTCATGGTAGCTTTCCCACCTCTCCTCCCCTGTTTCAAATCCTTATTTTGTTGTGCGTGACATCCATATGTTGTCGTGTGTGAAATCCGGGCTTCCAGGCAGACTTCCGGGACTACCCTCCTCTGCTGAGACAAGCGGTGTCCGTGGCGCGGAAGATCCAGGACCCCCTGGTGGAGTACTCCCAGGTCTGCAGTAGCGACGAGGACATCCTCTGTCTCAAACTACACCCGCTGCAGGTAAACCCGCCTCCATACGGTCCCAACGACTCCATCAGGTACCTTGTGTGTGAACGGCCTGCCTGGGAACTGAATAGATTGGTTCTTTATTAGTGGGTTCATGCTTTGTCTTTGTTCATGCTTAGTGGGTTCACGTGCTTGATTTGTGTTTTACAGGCACACATCAATGTAAAAGATACCACTACATATATTTATTAATTTAGGAGACACTTATTCAAAGTGAATCGCAGTGAATAATGCTTTTAAGACACATATCATGAGCCTGTAGGGGTTAAGGCAACCTCCTCCAGCATGTCTACAAGTCCAGACTGTGGACGTTGGGTTTGAACCCCGCAACCTTTCAGCAGGGAGTCAAACACCCCGACCAAACCAGACCGGCCAACACAAATATTGAACACACCATAGAAACGTGTTCTCCGCTATGCGCTTGGCTTGGTCTTGACCCCGCTCCTCCACCCTCCTCCGCCCTCCTCCACCCTCCTCCACCCTCCTCCAGGACCACGTGGAGAAGGAGGAGCTGCTGAGCACCCTGCAGTGTGAGTTCATCAACCGGGTCAACGAGGTGGGCGTGGACGTGAACCGGGCGCTGGCGCACCCCTACACCCAGAGCCTGGTCCAGTACATCTGTGGGCTGGGCCCCAGGAAGGGCTCCCATCTGCTGAAGGTCCTCAAGGGTTCACCACCACCACCACCACCACCACCATCACCACCACCACAGCCACCACCATAGTTCCATGTTCTCCTCGGTTGTTGTTGTTTTTAGTTCTGGGTTCAGCCAGGGTTAAAAAAATGGTTTCTTTTAGTTTTTTGGGTTCTTTTGGCTGAGCGGTGTGTGTCTGGAGATCTGTTACACACTGGCTTCTTGACTGAAATAATACTTGTTTAACCACATTGATACATATTTTGTCAGCATTGCACTGTTTGTACAGTTTCTACAATATGGTACAGCTACATGTACATATTTTAGTGACTCTGCTCAGGGTTCAGTTAATGTGCACATTGTAATAAACTTGAGTTGGTTAAATGTTTCCCGTATGTTTTCAGATCCTGAAGCAGAACAACACCCGACTGGAGAACCGCACTCAGCTGGTCACGATGTGTCACATGGGCCCCAAGGTGTTCATCAACTGTGCGGGTTTCATTAAGATCGACACCACCTCCCTCGGAGACAGGTGAGGCCACACACCGCAAGAGGTGCAGGAGAGAGAAGAGAGGCATTCAACATTTTGGTGTGTTTGTGTTGGTCTTTGATTAGGTTTAACACGTTTATGTGTGAATGTCTGTGTTATGTATGGATTACTTTACACATATCCTACATTGCCAATAATGTCTCTCTCCCCCTCTCTCTCGCTCTGTCTCTCCCCCTCCTCTCTCTGCCTCTCCCCCCCTCTCTCTCTGTCACCCCACCTCTCATTGCCTCTCCCCCTCTCTCTCTCTGTCTCCCCCCTCCCTCTCTCTCTGTCACCCCCCTCCTCCCTCTGTCTCTCCCCCCTCTCTCTCTGTTAACCCCCCCTCCTATCTCTGCCTCTCCCACTCTCTGTCTCTCCTTCCCGTCACTCTTTCTCTCTCTCTCTCTCTCTCTCTCTCTCTCTCTCTCTCTCTCTCTCCGTGTCCCCCCCCCCTCGCTCCCTCTCTCTGTCTCTCCCTTCTCTCTCTCTCTCTGTCACCCCCCCTTCTCTGTCTCTCCCTCTCACACTCTCTCTCTCTCTCTCTCTCTCTCTCTCTCTCTCTCTCTCTCTCTCTCTCTGTCTCGCTCCCTCTCTCTCTCTTTCTCCCCGCCCCTCGCTGTCTCCCCCCCTTCAGTACCGACTCCTACATCGAGGTTCTGGACGGCTCGCGGGTCCACCCCGAGACGTACGAGTGGGCCCGCAAGATGGCGGTGGACGCCCTGGAGTACGACGAGTCGGCGGAGGACGCCAACCCGGCCGGCGCCCTGGAGGAGATCCTGGAGAACCCGGAGCGCCTCAAGGACCTGGACCTGGACGCCTTCGCCGAGGAGCTGGAGCGCCAGGTCAGTCCCGGTTAGTCTTCTCTGTCCGGACCGGAACCGAAAAACTGGGACGGCCCAGGACTCTTTGTGACCCAGACCGGCCCGCAACAACCCCCCCCCCCCCCCATCACATTGCGGCAGAATTTGCTTTTCAACTTTTTGATATCACTGCATGACAACTCCAAGGAGATGTCCAGGTCAATCTTCAGTCGTAATAGTAATAGCAGCAGTAGTAGTAGTAGTAGTAGTAGTAGTAGTAGTAGTAGTAGTAGTAGTAGTAGTAGTAGTAGTAGTAGTAGTAGCAGCAGCAGCAGCAGCAGCAGCAGTAGTAGTAGTAGTGGTAGTAGTGGTAGTGGTAGTGGTAGTAGTAGTAGTGGTAGTGGTAGTAGTAGTGGTAGTAGTAGTCATAGTAGTAGTAGTATTAATAGTAGTAGTAGCAGTAGTAGTAGTAGTTGTAGTAGTAGCAGCAGCAGCAGCAGCAGTAGTAGTAGTAGTAGTGGTAGTGGTAATGGTAATGGTAGTAGTAGTGGTAGTGGTAGTGGTAATAGTAGAAGTAGTGGTGGTGCTAGTTGTATTTGTAGTAGCAGTAGTAATAGTAGTAGTAGTAGTAATAGTAGTAGTAGCAGTAGTAGTAGTAGTAGTGCAAGTCAAGCTGTAGCAGCAGTAGGTCAAGTCAGTGCGTCTGTGTGTTGGCTGCGTCCTCTAGGGCTATGGGAACAAGGGCATCACGCTGTATGACATCCGGGCTGAGCTGAGCTCCCGCTACAAAGACCTGCGCACCACCTACAGGAGCCCCAACACAGAGGAGATCTTCAACCTGCTCACCAAGGAGACCCCCGAGACATTTTACATCGGTAGGACCCCAACACCTGCCTGAAGCTAAAATGATACTATTTTAGTACTATTTAGTAGAAGCATTTATCCAAGATTGCCTACAGGGATCAACTATCCTGCGCCCAGGAAATATAATAAATGCACTATATGCAATGCATATAGTATACGCTGTATAGAGTGATATTCATACATCTCTCTGGGAATCAGCAGTGTGAGCAGGTGTAACCGCGTCCCCTGCTGCAGGTAAGCTGGTGACCAGCGTAGTGACGGGCATCGCTCACCGGCGCCCCCAGGGGGAGAGCTACGACCAGGCCATCAGGAACGACGAGACGGGCCTCTGGCAGTGCCCCTTCTGCCACCAGGACAACTTCCCTGAACTCAGTGAGGTATCGTCTGCTGTGACTCTCTTCACTGACCCCCCAGAGAATGAATGACGTGAAGAAGCGAATTGGCATGCAGACGGTGATTTGACTTCCCTGAATACATTGAGGTGACAAGGACCAACTGTGAAAGACAAAGGACACAATATGCTTTTCCCCAAATAAATTGGTTATTAATTATGGCAGGACAAATACGGGATTTAATCCTTCGGGAATTCATTGGCATACACTGGGAAGTTACATTATCATAGGTTCAGTCGTGGTCAGCTTTCATTTCTGGAGATGTCTACCAGCCTTGCGTGATGTTGTGAATAGGTAGCATTGTGTTGTTGTCCTCTGCAGGTGTGGAACCACTTCGACAGCGGCTCCTGCCCCGGCCAGGCCATCGGGGTGCGTTGTCGCCTGGACAACGGAGTCACCGGCTTCGTCCCCACCAAGTTCCTGAGCGACAAGATCGTCAAACACCCCGAAGAACGAGTCAAGGTTGTTCTTGGTTTGGTCTGAAATGCTCCACTGTGTGGAACACAAACGTAGCTTCATTCTTGCGATGGTGGCGGATTTAGTTCCTGATTGTTGGGTCTTATGCTCAAGTGCTAGCACTTTTCAAGGCTAGTTAGCCTGTTCTTGCTAGTTCTTCACAACAAAGCATGAGCACTTGAGTGTCAACCTTGAACCATCGGAAATCTCTAAGAATAAATAATAATATTAACTTTGCTTACTTAAAAAAAAACATAATATTCAGATTGGTGAGATGGTGGCATTCTGCTTGTAGATTTCACCAACTGATATTCCCTGAGGAGCGTGTGTCACAGACCATGACAAGCCTGCAGGTTCACTAGATGCCTGTGGTGCGGGACACCCCACAGGTGGGCATGACGGTGCACTGCAGGATCATGAAGATCGACATCGAGAAGCTGAGCGTGGACCTGACCTGCAGGACGTCCGACCTGTCGGACCGGAACAACGACTGGAAGCTGCCGAAGGACACCTACTACGACTTTGACACGGAGACGGAAGACCTGAAGAAGGAGCAGGAGGCCAAGATGAAGCAGCAGAGGACAAGTTGGTGGAACACACGTCACATCATAGTAGAGTAGATGCAAATGGAAGGGATCAGATGATGTTAGATTAGATCAGGAAGATGTTTATTGCAAAGTAGGTTTGCACATACAGGGAATTTGACTTGGTGGTTGTTGCATGACAATGAACAAGAAACAATTAACAGTGTAAGATATACAGACATAATCTAATATAAAATAAAATTAAGACATCTACAATGTTTTTAGAGTGTGCAGTTGTGCATGAATGTGCAATTTGTTGTCTAGGGTATCTGATTATATTAGATTTGATTGGACTGGAATATGTTACATTAATTACATTAATCTGCGCCTCTAACTGAATCTTCAAACATAATCTTTAGCGAACTTTCTGTCATGATCATGTGTCATAACATTTTTACATGCATCTTTACCAGCAGTGGGTAGCAGTAGCATCCCATTTCTGGTTCCCTGGTATCTTAACAACGTCCAAAGTGCCCCAAAGAAATGCCATGTTCTGCCAACTATACTAAATCTCTCTTTCTCTCTCCTTCTGTCCCCCCCCCTCTCTCTCTCTCTCTCTCTCTCTCTCTCTCTCTCTCTCTCTCTCTCTCTCTCTCTCTCTCTCTCTCTCTCTCTCTCTCTCTCTCTCTCTCTCTCTCTCTCTCTCTCTTCTCTCATCTCTCTATCTATCTTTCTCTCTCCTTCTGTCCCTCTCTCTCTCTCATCTCTCTATCTATCTTTCTCTCTCCTTCTGTCCCTCTCTCTCTCTCTCTCTCTCTCTCTCATCTCTCTATCTATCTTTCTCTCTCCTTCTGTCCCTCTCTCTCTCTCTCTCTCTCTCTCTCTCTCTCTCTCTCTCTCTCTCTCTCTCTCTCTCTCTCTCTCTCTCTCTGTCTCTCTCTGTCTCTCTCTCTGTCTGTCTGTCTCTCTCCCTCCCCCTCCCTCCCCTCTGCTGCGTAGCGTACATCAAGCGTGTGATCGCCCATCCGTCATTCCATAACATCAACTTCAAGCAGGCTGAGAAGATGATGGAGTCCATGGACCAGGGCGACCTCATCATCCGGCCCAGCAGCAAGGGGGAGAACCACCTGACGGTCACCTGGAAGGTGGCCGAGGGCATCTACCAGCACATCGACGTGCGGGAGGAGGGCAAGGAGAACGCCTTCAGCCTGGGCCACACCCTCTGGATCAACAGCGAAGTAGGGGCCCTTTCCCTGAGTTGGGTTACACTGCCCCTTTAAGAAAGTATGGGAATTTTTTTAAAGGGGCGGTAACATTCACTGTTTAAAACTCGATAAGTCATGTTGCAGTGCAGGGGCGGACGGTGTGTATGAGCGATTTGGGTGACGCACTACTGGGAGAAAGAGGATTTTTCTTTCTAACCAATTCCAAAAATCCTTAAATATTCCTTTCTCAACAGTCTCTGCCAATTCTATCACAGCAAAAGTAGTTATCAGACGTATTATCTGTCATTGTCCAATCAGAATCGTCAGATTCAAGTCGTGTTTCAAATGGTCCCGCCTCTCTGGGCGATTTCATTGACATGGAAAATCGCCCAAGCATTCTTCCATTGACTCTCATGTTAAAACTTTTTTTTCGGAAAATTACCCTCCAATGCATTTTGAACGAGGATTTTGGGACTCGCCCTAACGTGCTTGCGTCATACGTAATGCAAGTGCGTTACCAAACATCCTCAACCGGCTAATCCAGTTTGTGAAGTTTTGCGGAGTGTTCAAGTTAGCTTTGCGAGGCAAGGATGAGACGGAGGGCTCCACTAACCCAGGTTGATTTTCTTGGATTGGTGGACTTCCTGGTACAATTAGACAAAGTTTTTGATGAGTATGTTGTAAAGGTTGTGAAAGCTCTTGATCCTTTTGATCCTTGATCAGTTAATAAATACTTGACTTAATATGCTGCCCCTGTCTTTATGTGATTGCTGGACATATCTTTTGTCTTGTTTAGCTATTTTATGACATACAAAATTAGATTCATGTAAATAATTAACTGTGGAGCTCTGTGAAGCTTTTTGTTTATTTGTATATTTATTTGCCATTCAGTGGGAACAAGAAGACTCTGTGTGAGTTAATCATCTAACAACACATTGATACTGTCTTGCTTCATGCACCTATTGAATGAGTCACCATAATCATTTTGGTGACTCATTCAATTACACTAACACCGTAGCGGCTCCAGATTTTCTTCAGGAGCCGCTACGGTGTTGGTGTGAACCAGAGCAAATATAAAACTCATAAGTCTAAGAATGTCGTATCACTTCGTCGTATGTCCTCCCGCTTAGGACCATTTTTTAAAAATTCTTCACTTTTCTTTTCGTCACGCAGGAGTTTGAAGATCTGGATGAAATCACAGCCAGATATGTTCAACCCATGGCTGCCTTCGCCCGCGATCTGCTTGGCCACAAATATTTTCAAGAATGTGCTGGTGGAGACAGAAAGGGAGTAATATAAATATAGTAACATTATATATGTGTAAAAACCAACACACAAAAATATATATGTACTGTATATATTTAAAAAGAAAACATTCAACATTTTTCTGGAGGAAAAAAAAACAAATTTTCTGTCACATAAATCGTCCTTTATTGAACAATAACTTATATCATCTTTTCATGGTGTTGACGTTCTTCTCCTACAATACAATAATCAGTTCTGTTGTTCTGACCCACAGAAGATGGAGGAGGTGCTGGTGAAGAGCAAGAAGGAGAAGCCGGCCTTCATCCCCTACTACGTGTCCGCCTGCCGGGAGCTGCCAGGGAAGTTCCTCCTGGGGTACCAGCCCAGAGGGAAGCCCAGGTCAGAGCACGCCCTCTACTGCTGCCTTACTGTAGTCAGGGAGGGAGAGAGGGAGAGAGAGAGAGAGAGAGAGAGAGAGAGAGAGAGAGAGAGAGAGAGAGAGAGAGAGAGAGAGGGAGAGAGAGAGGTGATGCTCTCGATAAACATGGTTTCAGTCAGATAAGTAGTTGTTTCAGGAGTTTATGCTTTTATTTAGAATGTGAATGTGAGACTATTTTGGAATTTATTACTCAAAGATATTGGGAACACATTTTTGTTCTCGTGGTATTATCATGTCTGCAGTTCTACTTTAAAGAACCATTAAAAAACACCATACCCTCCACATATCGTGTTAACCTCATGCTGTGGCTGACCACCTTGTGGCTGAACACCGTTTGTCTGTGCAGGGTTGAGTTTGTGACCATCACCCCCGAGGGCTTCAGGTACAGAGCCCAGATCTTCCCCACTGTCAACGGGCTGTTCCGCTGGTTCAAGGACCACTACCAGGAGCCGGTGCCAGGTCAGTAGAGCCCCTGATAGTAACCACTTAGCCCTTTAGCAGTTGCCTTTATTCAAAGCGCCTGAGGCCAAATCACATGCGGGAAAGGCGAAAATAATCCTGTTTAAAAAATGTCCAAAATAGACTCTGTCCACTAAAATGCTATGACTTATTTGGGCCGCACCACAAAGATGAATGGAAAGTGGCTCCGTAAGCTTTGGGCTTTTTATTTTTTTTTTTTTTTTACAGTGAATCAAAACAGCCGAGTCAAACATCCTCACCTCTCACGACCCTCCGGTGTAGTCTGTGTGTGTTTGGGTCACTCTGTGCTCTCTGTCTCACCACAGGGCTCACCCCCAGCAGCAGCAGCAGAACACGGACCCCAGCCTCGGTCAACGCCACGCCCGCCAACATCAACATCGCAGGTGACTTTATCCCACAAAGATAAAGAACAAAAGTATATACAGTATGTGTTGATGATACTAGTGTTTAGGTTTATAACGAGGCTGCTAACGAGGTGAGAGCTCGTTAGTGCCTCTGGTGTGAACACTGAGCTCTCTCTCTCTCTCTCTCTCTCTCTCTGTGCTGTCTCTCTTGTCGTCGCGGCCACACACTCAGACCTGACCCGGGCGGTCAGCGCCCTCCCGCCCAACATGACCTCTCAGATGTTCAACGCCATCGCCGCGGTAACAGGCCAGGGCCAGAACCCCAACGCCACTCCGGCCCAGTGGGCCTCCAGCCAGTACGCCTACAGCGGCGGCGGCGGCAGCACCGGGGGAGGGGGCAGCAGCAGCGCCTACCACGTACGGACCCGCCCTTGTTTACCCCCCCCCCCCCCCCCGCCCGCGCGCCATGTTGCCGGGACAACCGCGGTTCCCTCTGTCGTGTTTCAGGGTTTTTCAGTCTCTGTGTTTCGTTGTCTGCGCATCCCTAGATATTCGCCACGCCGGCCCAGCAGCCCATCACCACGCCCCTGATGACCCCCAACTACTCGTACGCCACGCCCAGCCAGATGCAGGGCGCCGGCACGCCGCAGTACCCCAGCAGCACGCCGCAGTCCTCCCACGGGGGCCGGCCGTCCTCGTCCACGCCCTCCTCCTCCACCTCCTCCTCTCGCCACAGGACCCCCCAGCTGCAGTCAAAGTAGGTCACAGGTTTGGTTTATGGATTGAAGCACGGACAACCTGTGGCTCAGGAACCCGTTCGGTGTTTTCACGCACGTCAGGGTTCGATGTTTCCTTGAAAATAGATGAGATGGAGATGAATGATTGTTTTATAGATGTGATACATGTGCGAATTAGAACCATGTTCTGCATCACATGGGCGAGAGTGCCGGCGCACCTTCTTCTCACCGTGTTCATTGGGAACTCTCGGATCCATGAAGAGGACGATGTAAACATGGGAACGCCACCCCCCCCCATGACACCACACACCTCCATCCCTAACTCCTTGCATTGAAGGTTGAACCTAGTGACAGTTACAGTCTCAACAGGCTGCAGAGGCCCACATTGGATGACCTCGTCTGGTCCTAAAATCTCTGAAGAGCAAGGAAAAACTCAAGTTACAATTTATACAACTCATTTCACTATCGGGAAATTTAGTCATGAGTTTAACATCACGAGAACTTCCATCTGTAAGGACAGATCCATAGTAACTCTCCTTCCCTTCAGTCTTCCAAATACGAAGCTGGCATATTCAATACCCTCTCTCTTTGTCTCCCTCCCTCCCTCCCTCCCTCCCTCCCTGCAGGGCAACCTCCCACACGGCGGTGGACTGGGGCAAGATGGCGGAGCAGTGGCTGCAGGAGAAGGAGGCCGAGCGCAAGAAGGCGCGTCCGAGCAGCAGGATGACCCCGCGGCCCTCGCCCAGCCCCATGATCGAGAGCACACCCATGTCGGCCATGGGGGACGCCACGCCCCTGCTGGACGAGACAGATCGGTAGACACCCCCCTCCCCCCCGTATGTTTTCTTTGTTGGTACGATCCGTCGCGGCCGGGGGTCGGCGCTCAGCGCGGGGCGAACGCACTTTTGTTTTTTTTTACGAAACGCGGCGACGTGAGATTCACGTCTCGCACCATTCATGACTTCGCTCACCGAGTCGAGTGCAGCTAATAGAGAATAAACAGTTTTTGATTGTAGTGGATACATGAAAATGTGTGGACAGATTTAACTTTGAAATATCTGTACAGCAGATATTAAACAAAAACAATCTTGAGTAATTGTTAGCCATAAATTATGACCTAGGATGGAAACTTTTCAGAACATTTTAAGGAAGTTTTAAGAGCTGAAGATGGAGGCAATCCTAAAATAAGCAACAACCAAGTGTTTTTAAGGCTTTTAATTGTCACAAGCCTAAATGACACAAAAACCTTGTAAGTAATATGCAAAATAGCCAAGTAGTTCTTAAAATACTAAAAGAAAAAGTAAATTGATGGCTGGACTTTTATTTTGAAGTTTACTTTTAATCTCCCCTGTGTTCAGAAAAAGGATAAAAGGCAGCCGTTTGTGTATTGTTTACCAAGCAGAGCCATCAGATCACGCATGCTTTAATTGAGGCCGACATTACACCCGTTACACCCTATTGCATGCAATAAAACACATGTTAACAAATCAGACAGTTTGGTTTGGTTTTAGCTGGTTCATTTTTATCATTCGTGTGCTTTAGTGTGAACCTTATTGATGTCTAGCTTCTTTGGACAAAAGCTGAAGGCCAAACTGTTTTATTGTGTGCTGCAATAAAAGTGGTGTGTGTGTGTGTGTGTGTGTGTGTGTGTGTGTGTGTGTGTGCGCGCGTGTGTGTGTGAGTGTGTGTGCAGGTGTGTGTGTGTACACAGAGGGCACTATAGAGTCATCGGTACTTCTTAGTCATGCTTACATAACAAAAACCAACGCGTCACATTCTACTACTTTATGTACAGCAGGCTGCTGTGAAACCAGTGTTACAGTATATCCCATTTCTCAAGCAACAAACAAATGTGAGCTAAAGGTGTTCCAACAACAGTATCTATGTTCCCCTCTCAGTATACATCTGTCAAGTAATTAAAGCAATGTCTTGTTTCAAAGGAATCTATGTCTTCCTGGTTTATTTGAATTGTAATTAATTCCTTGTTAATTAAGTGATTGTTTTAATTGCATCCGTTCAATGCCTCCAATCACATCCTTGCCATGATAGTTAAAGCCTTACCTTAAACCCCCATGCTATAGTCACTTTATATTTATTTTCTGCACTCTCACGGCAACAGCATCATTTCCTTGGTCAACGCATTTCCATGCATCACAGCCTCCACCATTCACATCTCCTCAACGCTACCATGTTCGTTCCTATGGGGTTGTCCCACGCCATGGGCCTGTGCAACGACACAGGAGGATAGTGTAGGGATGAGGGTGTTGGGACTCCCAGTCGAAAGGTTCTGGGTTCGCACTTCCAATCCCCACAATAGCCATGAAGGCATCCCTGCAGCGCGATGCCCTTATCTCTACCTGCAGTAGTAGTAGTAGTAGTAGTAGTAGTATCAGCAGTAGTAGTAGTAGTAGTAATGGTAGCAGTAGTAGTAGTAGTAGTAGTAGTAGTAGTAGTAGTAGTAGTAGTAGTAGTAATGGTAGTAGTAGTAGTAGTAGTAATGCACTGAAACTAAGAGTAAGGCATCCCTCCTCAGCCCCATCCTCGCCCAGAGTAGTAATGGTAGTGGTAGTGGTAGTAGTAGTAGTAGTGGTAGTGGTAGTAGTAGTCGTAGTAGTAGTAGTAGTAGTAGTCGTAGTAGTAGTAGTAGTAATGGTAGTAGTAGTAGTAATGGTAGTAGTAGTAGTAGTAGTAGTAGTAGTAGTAGTAGTAGTAGTAGTAGTAGTAGTAGTAGTAGTAGTAATAATGGTAGTAGTAGTAGTAGTAGTAGTAGTAGTAGTAGTAGTAGTAGTAGTAATGGTAGTAGTAGTAGTAGTAGTAGTAGTAATGCACTGAAACTAAGAGTAAGGCATCCCTCCTCAGCCCCATCCTCGCCCAGAGCCGTTCCTCTTGGGGTGGCATGTGAGAGTCAGCTGACCTGGGATTTCTGCCACGGAGCGGGCAGTTAGAAGGCTCATTATGTAGCTGTGAGAGTAGGGCACATAGTTACACCTAATCCTTTGTGGAGAATGTGACCTAGCTCAACCCCCCCCCCCCCCTCCTCCCCCCTCTCCCGTTCAACCGTGGGTCACAATGGATGGTGGGGGAGGGGGGGGGGGGGGGGGGGGGGAAGGCCACAAAGTTCTCATTCCCCTACAAACAAAAGCACACAGTAAATACACATGGAATGCTAGCTCGTTCCCTGCCTTGGGTCCTCTGGATACAGTGGGACAGAAAGAGTGTTCTTTTAGAAGGCTAAGCAGGCTCGTTCCTTAAGCTGGCCAATGGGTTCTGTTTTAAGTATGTTTCAATTAACCACTTATTACATGTGGCTTATGAGGGCCCGTGCAACTGAGATGATGGTTCCGAATCATTTGAGCGGCATTGCAAGCAAAGATGTCCATCAGTGATTATGTAGGAATGATCAGATGTTCCACAACATTAAAAAAAAATCAACACTTTGTTATAATTTAGTTTTTTTATCAACATGAATGAAAACAGTTTTACAAAATGACGTAAAAATCGAGAAGGCATGATTCCGGTCGATAGTGGCTCAAATGTTGAACAAGAGAAGGTTTATTCCTAGTAAAATGATTATGTCGCGGTTTCATTCAATGTGAAGGCAATCGTTCCCGTAGTCGTGGACTACGTCGGCCAGCTCAGACATCCATTCACCTGTCACTCACGTGGCTCACGGTTGACGCAAGAGGAGCAGCTCCTTTCTCCTCTTCTTGAAATCAAACTGCTGCTTCACCCTCTGAAGAGACCGCTGCATGGGACTCAACGTCGGCACGCTTGCGGTGGCCACAAAGGAACTGTTCTCCGCTAGCTGAACGCTCTTCTCCTGCCCGTGGGCCGCGGGCGCCGCGGTCGGGCCCCCGGCCGCGGTCAATGTCCCCGGTGCCCGCGTGGCCTCGCAGGGCGCGGGACAGAGCGGTGTCTTCTTCCTGGTTGTGTCCCCCTTTCTCTCTGTGGGCCTCTGTGTCGCCGCGCTGAAAGCCAACAAGACGCCAGCCCCGCCACGCTGACGCTCTCTTCTGCCAGAATGCTGCACTTGTTTGGACGGCCTGGCGACCACCGCCACGGCGGTCGTGGCGGTGGTGGCGACGGAGGCGGTGGCGCGCATTTGAAATAAAGCGTTAATCCCGGCGGGGGCCGCGCGTTCCGGGGATTCCTGGAGGAGCGGGTTTCCATGGAACGGAGACAGCGCGGGCTTCCCCCTCGGCCTTTGTCGAGCGGGACCCTTGGACCTCTGACCTTTGGTCTTAACGGCGCTGCGGCTCGGGGCTGGGGTCACGCCGGTCGCGGATTGTGCTCCATACGTCTCCGGCCGGCGTGAAGCGCCGGGCCTTTCTGTCGGGGGTGTCGACGGGGCTATCGGGGCGGCGCTGCCCCCCGCCGCATTCCCGCTCTCCTCTGTGGGAACTTTATGGTCGGCCGGAACAATGGCAGCCACCGTGGCCAGTCTCCGGCCCTTTTTCTCCTGTCTCCTTCCCACCGTCCCCTCCCCCGAGTGGTTCCTCTTGGGCTGATTCACGGCCAGGGAAGACCCTGATTCCCAGCGGGCCCCGGAGCTTTGCTGCCCGAGCCGGGCGGCCACGTCCACGGCCACGTCGGCGCCGGGGTACAAGGACGCGGCCGCCGAGCCGATCCCAGACGGGTTCTCCCTCGGAGCGCCGTCCGCCGCGTTGCCTGGAGGGGAAAACCCGTGTCTCCCGGGGGTCTTCTTCCTCCGCCTCCTCTCCCCCTTCCTCGCCGTCAGGGGTCTCGTCCTGCGTGGCGGCGGCAGCGGCAGCACCGCGGCGGTCGGGCCGGTGGACGCCGCGAGTGCCGCCAGGCCCACCGGTCTCGCCGCCTGTCGCTTCGGAGCGGCGGCGGCAGGCGGGGGCGTGGCCTCCGCGGCGTCCTTCTCCGCCGCCGGTTCGTCTTTCATCACTTCGTTGGACGGCCCCCCAAGCCCGGCCAGGTCGAGTCCCCCCTCGGAAAACCTGTGGTGGTTCCTTTGTCCCGAGCGGCCCGTCTTGAGTTCAGCCAGGGAGCTGCCGCCGCCGCCAGCGCCCACCTTGCGATTGGATGCTCCGAGCACGCGTTCGGGTCCGGAGTCTGGGTGTGGCTTCCCCTTCCTCCCTCTCCCCTTTCCTTTCCTTTTGCCCTGGCTCTGCGACATCTTCCTCTTTTCACTATTTTTCAGGTTCCCCTTCTTCTTCTTCGTCTTCGTCTTCATCGTCGTTTTCTTCGCCTGAGTGCCGGGCGCCGCTCCTTTAGCGGCGTCGGCGGGGGAGCCCTGGGACGTGGACACGGTGGCCAGCACCTTGATGAAGTCCTCGGCCGCCGTCACCATGGTGACCAGCGACGACCCGCCCGCCGTCGTCGTCGTCGCCGGCCCGCCTGTCCGGGGGGGCGTGGCCATCTCCGGCGCGGCCGTGCTCTCGCGCCCCGCCCGCCCGTGGTCCGCTTTGGCGGCGTCATTCTTGGCGGGGGGCGCCACGGTCAGCACGTCGATGATGTCCACGCCGCCAAAGTCGTACGGGACCGCCGGCTGAGGCACGGCCACCGGGAGCCTCTCGTACCGTTTGCATCTGGGGAGGGGAGAGACGAGACGCACCACGCCGTGAGGGGGGGCTCCCGGGGGGGAGGGGGGGAGGTGATTATGGGGGAAGAACTCAATGATGGCCATGCGTACTTACAGGCCGTACCAGTGGCGCTCCGCACAGTGGTCCTCGTACACAAACTCGAAGCAGGGAGCCCCGAGGACGTTGAAGAAGGCCTGGCCCACCACCCGCGAGGCCGTGTCGTTGACCTTCCTCAGACACTGCTTCATCCTGCAGCAGCGCACAGACATGCGGCTCATTAGCAGCGGTCATCATCAATTCAAAATGGAGACACACACACCGGCATAATGTTCCAGTTTAGTTAGATGTCCGATACTTAAAACATGTCTGGTTACACAGAAACTAGTTTGGATGATTAAAACGTTGAACCAAAATAGTAGCAATGGCATAAAGTAATGGAACCCCAAATAAGGATGAAATGTAGTAAATGTGCAAAAATGGAAAGCAATCTAAGGGATGATTCTTACGAGCACTACTTCATTCAGCAGAATATTCAGAATATTCATTCACCAGTATAAGTTAGGCCTACTGACATATGTTGATATTGATCACCACTTAAAATAACTTAAGAAAAACAAGAATCGCTATTTACTCACGCAATATCACAGTCACAATGACTAATGGAGTGCAACTTGAAGTTCGTATAGCCATAATTAGAGGAGAACGCGTGGATGACGTGAGGGCAGTGGTCGTGTGTGCGGCAGCAGCTGTCGGTCTCTGCGAAATCCCCTTTAACGAGAAGAACACTATCAATCAATCCTGCGGGGATTTTCTGATGCCTTGCACTTCACATCAAGGTAGCGCTCATGCTTTAAGCTGTGACCAATCAACAGTGAAGAACCCGTACACCCAACCTACCCAAATGGTCATCGTTATCTGCCATGTTACCGGCTCCACACCACAGCGTGCCCGGGTACGTGAAGCCTCTCTTCGATCTCTTTAAAGGCGCGTCCCTGCTTGGCCACGGCTGCGTCTTTGTCGAGTGCGCCCTCCGCTCCATGAGCTCGGCTCTCTGCGTAAACTCTCCGCACGCGGCCATGGCTTCCTCCATGCGCACAAAACGGTTGTTGGCGCGCAAGTGTTCGCTGTGGAAGTCTTGTTGCGCCAGTCCCAGTCTGCACAGGTGCAGGAACGACTTCACCTGCACCCTGTCCACGATGACGGAGCAGTCCACGAGGTCCCCGCGTGTGTTGACGACGGAGCGCACCTCCCGGCGCCCGTCTGAAACTTGGTACAGATAATCGATCCCTCCTGCTAGGACTGACATTTTGGCACAAAGAGTGCGGTTCACCGTGAACCAGGCGTCTTTGCTCTCGTTCTCTGCGCCGTGGGCATCGTTAAGGAGCTTACCCTTGACCACGGTCCTGTCCTGGTACGACAGAAACACGAAGAGGACCCACAACATCGCGGCGAGTGGCACTTCAGCACCACGCGCAACACAGACAGCTCCTCGACTTAATGGGTACTCGAGCAACCACCCACTTTTAAAGCGCCGTGAAAGTGGTGTGATTATTAATACCCTGAATAACTCTGGGAGGAGTCATCTGGTTTAAGCTTCGGTTTTTGACGCGACACTTCACTGCACTCGTTCGTTTCAATGTTGCAGGGTCCCAATTTATGCTTGAACTGCAGTTTTATTGTTTTGTTTTTTTGCAACATCTCAGCGGAAAGCATAGGGTTAATATTACGCATCGGGGAGGGGTGTGGGTGGGTGGCGGGGATGGGGGAGGTTGGTGGAGGGTGAACGCTAAATCCACTGGCACCCTTCTTTGTGGGGAAATGGCCGTGAGTTACCTCCCCTCTGCCTACTTCTTTTCACGAGGAATCGGCATTTCCTTTGCTCACACGCAGGGAGGAGGTTCTTAGCCGGCTTCCCATGGTAACGCGGGTGGGGTGATCCTGCCGATCCAATAGATTGGACGTTTGCAATGTCGCAAAGGGGAGTTTTGCTTTTTGCAATGGCCTAGATCATGGAATGATAATTAATGTTCACGGTAACGGACTTGTTGGCGCATGTGGTGCAGACGCAGCGGGAACACGCGTTTCCAGCAGTGGAGTCGAACGCAGAGCGCAGCGCAGCTCTGGTTCGAGGGTTCAATCTGTGGGGGGCTAAAACGCACAGCACGGACCCAACAGGAAAGTTAAGGCATAGCAACCTGAAGTTGTAGGGTATGATTATGAAAACGATCGCTCCTTGTTAACTGTGAAGAAGAGTCACAGGTGGGATTAAAAAGGGCATGCGGGACAAAAATCTTAGGAAGCGCTGTTTTTTTTCCTTTGAGATTGGATTTAGGAAAAAAACTGTATTTTGTAGACTGTATTCAACAAAATAATGTCGGCAATTCTACTACTAGAATAAAAAAAATAAAAAAAAACATATCTTCTTGAGTTTATTCTTAACTACTTTAATGAGTTCCATTTCAAATCTGTTTTAATCTCATTGTGAAGTGAAATGCCCGAGGCTCATTATAATAGAGTTGAAATCCGATATCGAGCAAGAAAATCAAGCATAACAACCATAAATAGCAGGCATACTACGAACAACACCTCCGGGTTATCCTACAGAGGTCCACAGCACACCTGGTCTCGCCTGGCGCTGGTTGGGTACCATGTAGAGTGAGGAGCGCAGGCTCCTGACCCTCCTCATCACTTCATCCTCTCACAATATGAAGCAGATTCTCAGAGACATAAACCAGCCAAACTACACCTTAATGCTGGATTCATGTTCACTAAACTTCTGAATTTGAATGTATTTTATCTGAACAGTGAAAATGTACCAATAACACAAACCTTACGTAAAACAAGGATAGATACAAAAGCTTTTAAGCAAATTACCGATTTCCGCACGCAATCCCAGGTCGGTAAAATGATTCAGTTATTAATTAAGTTATTATAAATACGTTATTAATGATGAAGTACACCATGACCCCCCTCAAGAAAAATCCCAAAAGATTTAGATGTTTAAAAGTGCTTTGTCCCATGGTTGGGTTTATGGGCTAGATGCGGAGATCAGCGAATAAGCGGATTGCAGGGGGGCGGTGACGTCACATCACCAGACGCAGCGTTCGATGGGCTCTCCAGGGGGCGTCTCGGAGTACGGGGGGAGTACTTTGAGTAGGCAAGAATAGTTTGAGTAGGAGTACTTTTACTCGCGTAGGCCTACTGCAGCCTCCGTTCTCCCTGTCTAAGGCTATTCATACAAATAGTGGACCAAAACCATGCTAAAACATCATCGTTGCAAACACTGTGATTGATGTATGGAATGTCTCAATGGTTCATTTTCCATTTAAAAAAAAACGCATACAACTTTTTATACGTGTTTCTAAACCACTATTCCTCATGGGAGTTCATCACACTAACGAGAAGTAATAGTTGTTTCTGATTGGCTCGCATTTGTGCTCGGTGCTCTGCTGTGACCTCACCAGGCACCAATTTCCGCCTATGAGAAATGTAAATTACAATCCCCCATGTTTACCCCACAAATTAGGCTGTCCCTGAGTGAAAAAAACAACTTTTTATATTACTTTATAGTATAATATTTAATGACTTTATTGAATTTTGAATTTTATTTAATTTTTTATAATGAATTTTTATAATTGTATACACAAAAACACAATTGAATGTTTGTCCCTCATTACCAAAGAAACCTTAATTAACATCAGCTGTAAACTTCTGCCTCTGGGACCCGTGTTGTCTCAGGCCACCCTGATGTTGGCACAGCACTGTGGAACCCCATGTGTGTGTGTGTGTGTGTGTGTGTGGGGGGGGGGGGGGGGGGGGGGTCCTCTACCCCATGTGTGTCTGTGTGTGTGTGTGTGGGGGGGGGTTCCTCTGTGACCACACGCCGTGCCCGCTGTGTCTGTGCAAGCTACTGCTTCAGAATGGATGTGCTGGCTGTCCCGGCGGACAGGCAGAAAGCCTGGTACCTTTCTCTGATGGCACCCAACACCAAAGGACCATCGTTTGCCTGGCTCGACCCATCCAGACTCTACTGCAACGCCCAGGTAACGTTTGCTTGGATATCATTGCAGATCGATTCACGTTGGTTCTTTGCTTGTGGTCTTCCCCCCAAAAAAGAACACAACACCCTTTATAGTTTGGTGTATTAGCCTAGCAGAATGGGGGTTACTATTTTCAGGTGTACAATATGTATGATCTCATGCATGACTACCACTCCCACTGGTTCACATGTTTTTGATACACGGGTGTGTTGGTCTGTCCAGGCTCTAGCAGACTGTGTGAAAGACCTTCTCGACCCATTCCAGAATGACACCGTTGACTTGGTAGTCGGCATAGATGCAATGGGATTCATTCTCGGTAAACACACTGGCGTTTTTTTGCATTGAATATATAAAAACAACAACCATTCACGTGTGTTGTTTTGATCTCAACCTGCAGATACTGTTGGTGTTTGCAAACCTATTTTAACCATCGTGCTAAACATAGTCTGACATTCAACCCCGCTGGTGAGGTTACTGAAATAAGTCATATGCTGGGAGAATGTATGGCATGACAAGACCCTGTAAATGTGTTCAGTCATACTCATACTGTAAGTCATACTGATAAGTGTTATGAACGCATCCTTATAAGATAAGATAAGATATTCCTTTATGAATCCCCCTTAGGAGAAATTTACATTGACCAGCAGTACAAGGGGATAGAGGAGTGCAATAGAAGACCTGAGTATAGACAATAAACACTAAACAATACATAGATATACCTAAATTAAGATAAAATTATATGCGTCATCTAAGATAAGATAACATTATATGTGTCATCTTCATTTGAAATTGGTGTCTTAGACATTTTAACGTATTTTAATCATTTTTTCAAGTTAAAATTGCAGCTGGTTTTAAGACACATTTCTCTTGGTGATGGTTGTCAGGGGCGTCTGTTGCCACCACTCTGGGGAAAGGCTTCCTGGCCATCCGCAAGGCCGGCCACCTCTGCGTAGCAACCCAGAGCCAGCAATACAGCGACTACTCCGGCCGGGACAAAGACATGGAAGTACGGCTGGACGTGCTAAAGCCAGGTTAATGTGCTCTCTTCACCGATCACCCCGCCTGCCTCCTTAACAGCGTGGTTCTTGTTTGCCTTTTTTTTTTCCTTCTTCTGGGAAATGTGTCTCCGTGATTCAGTCAATGTTTGGCCTTTGTTCTTTTTTTTCCCCAAGCGTGGGAAAAAAAGAAGAAGACTGAGTAGACAATTTTGCCAAGCTGTTGAACGTGGCAGGCCCAGGGCCTAACCTCAGCCATTGGCAAACATGACCTCACATGCTCCTCTGGTTCCCAGGCTGCCAGAAGCCCCAGAGGCACCCAGCAAACCCGCTCGGCCCACTGGAACCATCATTTCAATGAAGACACCGCCCCCAAGTGTTGACTGACACAAAGTGTTTCTGTTCCCAGAACTGTTCATCAGAAGGTCATGGAGGTCTATAACTGGAGTCATCACACTGCTTTCTCCCCCAGGTCTCAGGGTGTTGTTAGTGGACCAGTGGATTGAGACCGGGGGCACCATGAGAGCGGCCGTCAAACTAGTGGAGCAGCTGGGGGCCGTCGTTGTAGGTCAGTTCTTTTCCCCTCTAATTTCACTAACTGGACACCAATCTCAAGATTGGGAATGGCAATTGGAAGGTTTTGGTATCGGAAG
This sequence comes from Urophycis tenuis, assembly GCA_036785325.1. Lineage (NCBI taxonomy): Eukaryota > Metazoa > Chordata > Actinopteri > Gadiformes > Phycidae > Urophycis > Urophycis tenuis. Next base: position 272,642 of record JAXIVH010000168.1, read on the forward strand.
CGTTCTAGTTTCTGTTTGTGGTGGGTTTATAATGTGAGTAATATCGACCAATGAGTAATATCGACCAATCACGGTTGAGTGGGTTTGTAATGTGAGTAGTATCGACCAATCACGGTTGAGTGGGTTTGTAATGTGAGGACTATCGACCAATCATGGTTGAGTGCGTTTGTAATGTCAGTAGTATCGACCAATCAAGGTTGAGTAGGTTTGTAATAGGAGTAGTATCGACCAATCGCGGTTGAGTGGGTTTGTAATGTGAATGGTATCAACCAATCACGGTTGAGTGGGTTTGTAATGTGAGTAGTATCGACCAATCACGGTTGAGTGGCTTTGTAATGTGAGTAGTATCGACCAATCATCGTTGAGTGGGTTTGTAACGTGAGTAGTAATGACCAATCATCGTTGAGTGGGTTTGTAACATGAGTAGTAATGACCAATCATGGTTGAGTGGGTTTTGGTTGCCTGCAGGTTAACAGTCTGTGTGCAGAGCATCAATCCCGGAACCCATCAGCTACTGTGTTCAGTGTCTGAACACGATTTAGCTTTTTATTAGTGTAACTGAGCGTTATCAATATGGCCTCTACTCACGATTACTACAAAATAACATCATGGAGGGTCAGTGGTCTGGCTCCAGAACAGCAAAACCTTTATTACTCCTCTTTAACACACTTTTTTTCAAGATAACACCTCTTAGTTCCACTTCTTCCATTCCTCTCGTTTACAATAAAAGCGCCAGACATACTCCAAATCACCCTGAATTCTGTCAACCATAACTTAAATAAAATAGCTTGCATTAGCTTTGATATATGTTTATAGATATGATCCAAAATGTCCCTTGAACCTGAAAAATCGAACAAAAACAATAACTGGCACACACAAAACGAGGTCTTGGCCGAATATCTGTTATCCCGGACCCCAAAACATTGCCTGATGTCCTCAGAGGAAAATGGTCGTCATGAAGTTGTATACTAGCAATGGTTAACCTAGCAATTGAAAAACGTGAAACTTGTTCTGGTGACTTTCTTACTGTATTAGCAGCAATGAAATGTTTCACCTTAATTATGACAAATGTACTCTTTGTAAGTCGCGTTGGATAAAAGCGGTCTGCTAAATGCCCTCAATGTAAATGTAAATGATGGCCGCTGGACATAACCATGAACATTTTAACCGAGACCATGTCCACTGCAGGTGTTGCTGCGATCGCCATTGAGAACACGGAGGGAGGAGAATGGATAAAGAAACACTACAAGCACGCTCACTGCATCCCAGAGGAACTTCAGGAACAAATCGATCGCCAGCACCTTGAGTCAATCCATCATCACTTTTATTGCAATGGACAATGTACAAAAGAATACAATCAGAATAAACAGTTAGAAATATAGTCGAAGGCCCATCGAGGAGTTTACAGCTATTCCCCCTGCTGGGAATATCACTTTAATGCAACTCTATATATTGTCATAAGCAAGTGAGACTATCAGCAAAAGATTAGAAATTGGTTTAATTATTGCAAATATTCCACTGGCCACACACCATTCAATACAACATTTTACTGATGGATTTACAGCAAACATATAACGTATAGGCCGACTGATACAAACATCCAATAGGCCTATACTGTGGCAATTTCTCCATTTAATAAAAATACAATAAGTTGACAAGATATTAGACGTACCGAAAATCAAAATTAAATGACAATTGATTTCATAACTGATGATATAAAACTGACAACATTCTTACATCTAATGTTGTAATATGTTATATTGCACTTTGGTAGTACTGAAATAGAGGACCAGACTGGTGTGTCAAGGTGACATGACCAACCACATATATCCCCTTCCAATTATTGGAAAATACATTTCAAGTCTTTTAAAAAACACTGTGGTATTCCTTTCTCCCGGTCCCACTACTAAAATCCCATGAAGTGTTGGCCAGAGAGGAAGTCTCCCCTTTAGTTCCTTTGTAGTTTACAGTCTTACTGACTTACTGACAACAATTGGGCTGTTTCTTCTTGGATGCTGCATACAGGTTGTTTGAATTGCTGTTGATTCCTGAAACAAAGACACAAGCTCGTCATGAAGCAAATGTGCACCTCTTAGGAGACACGGTGGTGTTACTGTGTGTAGATACTCACTGACGACATCGCCAATCTGCTTCGTCCCGCTCTTCTCCAGCTCAGCCAGTAGGTTGGCCTCAAAGGCCAGAGAGGCCACGCGGAAGAAAAACTCCTTCACGTTTTCCCCTTTCAGTCACGACAGGACAGAAAGAAAAACATCTGATGAAGGTATATTTCAATCATCAGAATCAGAATCAGAATCAGAAACAAGTTTATTGCCAAGTAGGTTTGCACCTACAAGGAATTTGACTTGGTGCAATTGGTGCAAGAGAAAAAAAAACAGTATTAAAAATATAAGTAAGTAAAAAAGTAAATAACTATAAATATATATATACAATGTACAATGAATATGAATATGAATATGGAATACAGAGCAGTAGTGCATGCAGAGAAAAAATGGTGGTCCCGAATGAGTACACATAACTATGAACTATAACTATAACTATGATCATAACTATGAAAGGAAAGCCAAACCATAAAACACCCTAAAAACAACTGATTTTAGATCAAATGTGAGGTAGTGTGTTACAAAGTATGGCTGTGGAATGATCCTAATGAACATGTTAATGTGGACACAGACTGCCCTCTATGGGTTAAATGCATGTTATTGCATGTGTAACCTGAGAAGCCTATGTGGATTACATTTACATTTACAGCATTTAGCAGGGCTTTTGTCCAAAGCGATTTACAATCAGTATGTTTGTCATACATTTGTGGGGTTCAGTGTCTTCCTCAAGGACACTTTGACATGTGGACAGTTGGAGGTGAGGATCGAACAGCTCTACCCATTGAGCTACTGCCGGCCCTTTGATTGCTGTTACCAGGTAACAGCAATCAAACATTTTGTTTACCCCCCCCCCCCGTTAGATCAAGCTCAAGCCTGAACTGCAATATGGCCCCCTCCCTACATGTAAAATGGATGAGGATGATTATTATTTTCCTAACACCATTCTGTGATATATTCTCCTTACCGGTCAGTGAGGAGAGGGCCCAGTACTCTGCCTTTATCTCCTGGGCTATTTTAATGGCATCCTTCTCAATCAGAGCGTACTGCGCAGGAGACTAGAAGGACACAAACACACCCAAGTAAGGACATATAGGATCAGGTAACAGTTCAATGAAAAACAGGTCTGGAAATCTGTCCAGCTTATTCTTTAGACCAGTGGTTCTCAACTGGTCTGGCTTCGGGACCCACCATCACCCCTTAATGACAAGCCGCGACCCAAATCAAGGAAAATGTTCTATTTATATAATAATATTTAACATAACATAACACTTCAGTAACTGTACTATTAAACTATTCAGTCACTAAATTCAAGTCACTATTCAGGCAATAAAAAATAGGTGGCACTCCGCTGCACAAAAAATCCTCTTCAAAATAAAACCACAGGATTTTTTTTCTTAACATTTCTTTTTGCCCGGACAAAGATCCACCGACAACGGGTCCGCGACCCACCAGTTGAGAACCACTGCTTTAGAACAGGGGGCACTGTCCTGCCCCTTGTTTCACCCTGTCCACTAGAGCGCTCAGCTCTCAACTCACAGCCCACATACTGGGTTTGATCGCCAGTGTCTGCACACTACCTGCGAGCCACCGTGAGAACACCTGCTCCGTATTGACACAATGAAATAACCGTAAGCCACAAGCAGTGAATTAATGTGTCTTCGGTAACCATGAGCTACACTGATTATGTGACTGCAAGACTGGTTTGGTCTTGTTGTCCTGACGCCACTGGATTTTCTTTTTACAATAAGTCACTCATTTGAGAATCCACAAGTCCATTTCCAGACCCTGTGATACGACCATTTGTTCGGGGTCATGTGTGTTTACTATCACAAGTGAATCTCCCGAAAAAAGGAGAGCCAAAAATCCGTCAAACACATTCCTGAGGTTGTGGTTAAAAAACAACAGGCTTGTTCTGGCTGGCGCCAGACCAACCATTCCACATTAACCTTCACACCACAGGAATGAGAGGAAGTGGACTGGCCTCCCCGCGACACACCATTGTTGGACTACATCTTCTAGGTCTTGGTACACTTTATACACTCTGCATACGTACACTTAGGTCTTTCTTCGTTCCAACGAGGAAAATCTGAATATTTGTGGGATCGTTTTCTTTCATGGCGTCTTCCAGCCACTGCCTGTGATGTAGGAATGTAAAGAATGTGAAGTCGACTTTAAAACACGGTTTGACAGAAAAAAAACCTGAAACATTAAATGTATATAATGAATCACACTAGCTGTTAGACTTACTTTGTGTGGCTCAAGGTGGCCACGTCATTTACATCAAAAACAATGATCACCGCTGAGGGAAAAAAAAAACATATTCACCACCTAATTATCATCAGCATCAAGAAAACAGAAATGATGGGGAAAAGACACCAAGGCATACAACATCAAATAGTTTTGGTTGTTAGTTAATGCAAATTAGATAACCGCCACGCATTGTTTCATCACACACAAACACACACCAATATGCTCAGCTGTAGAGGAAGTACATTTGGGTGTCCTTTGTCAAAGTCCCAAAGAAAAATTAAACTTTTCTTTACATTACATCCACATAGACTCCTCAACACATTGTTGGCCTTTTTCAATCCCTCAACACAAAGTGCATGGTCTTACTTTGTGCCCCTCTGTAGTAAGTGGAAGCAATGCACTTAAATCTCTCTTGCCCTGCAGTGTCCCACCTGGAAAAGCAAAGACACAGCAGATGTTGCAGCTTGTTCCCCGAAACACACACAGACACATGTTTACTCATGATACGTAATGCAGGTAAGCACCGTATTAGACTCACAGCTGCAGACTGAATGGCACACCAAGCACCTCAAAGCGCTCCATCTCAAAGTCAACGCCGATGGTGGCCTTGTAGTTCTTGTCGAAGGCATCCTTGCAGAATCTAATGACAGAAGAGTGTTGGGCTCTCTCACTCTCAAATCAACCAAAACATAGAGCAACTGGGAATAGCAATGGGTGTCCAATCACCACACATAAACATTGCTAACCACTCATCTGCCCTAAAGTCCGTTTACCTGTTAATCAGACAGGTTTTTCCCACCGCCAGATCACCAACAACAATCACCTTGGATATTTTAAACCTAGTCAAAACAGATAGAAGGGTCAGCATCCACTCAAGCACATGTGAAACATCGGTCATGTAAGATAAGACCTGTGTCTTGAATTGGTCATCACCCCACGGTCCCGGTGCGTTGCTCCAGACAGGCCGTCTTCACTTTCTTGGTGAACTCATTCTTGGTGTGCAGCGCTGCCTCTTTACTGTAACACTAGGAAGGAAAAGAAAAAGAAATAGTCGTGTGTGTGGCCGTGTGTGGACGTCTAAGAGCTAAACTTCCGCAAGCCCCACGTCCCCATTACATGTCATGATAATGATGGCATACATGAGGTAACTCAGCGATGATGCGGTCCTTTCGGACGGGAGGAAGGACACTCATGGATGAGACCCGGTAAGACATGAGGCATCCGAGGAAAGAATAAGGGCATAAATCTGCTGAGAGAGGGGGGAGATATTAGATAGATAGATAGATAGATAGATAGATAGATAGATAGATAGATAGATAGATAGAAATCATATACATTATCAATCATAGCCCTATACTGTATATTTGTTATAGTAACAAATTGGTCTGATGGTTAGACCACTGTTTTGCCACCACGTTGGTCCACATGATGCGCTCTGCCGAACAAAGCCCTAAAGTCTAGCATGGACGAGAGGCCATGTCTAAGCCAAAATCTGGAAATTATCGCGATCGGGTCACATTTTGACATGCATCTTACACGTAACAACTACCGACCGAACACGAGTCCTTCAAACGACGGAGTTCAGACAAAGTCGAGGGAGGTATTCTTAATTCATCAACGCGCCGCGATCGGGTCTACGTACGATCCGCATCCGATCCAAAATCATGCAGGAAAGTCGTATTTCCGTCTTGGTCTCGTAGTACTTGTAATATTCTCCAAATGAACGGACGAGCAATCAACATACAACCAGCGGAAGATTCGGGGAGATAACTGTTGAGTTGTCCCGCTGACTCAGTTCCCCCCCCCCCCCCCCCCCCCCCCCCCCCCCCGACCTCCTTCCAAGGCGTTCTAGTCTCACTACGGGACGCCCGGAACGAGGTGGCCGAAACGGGCGTTATTGGCGAGATAGATAGAGGGCGGGACTTACAGTGTGATGTCCGTTTCCGTTACACGTTTCGGCTATTGCTTTGTTCACGTTTCTGTATAGAAATCCCAATTTATTCTCCACGTCGTCGTCGTTTTTGTTGTTATTCTTGCCACTAATTCGCCCCAGGCACTGGCGTGCACAGCTTACAGGAAGTATACACTAGAGACCGGAAATGCATTGCCGTGGACCGGAATATCGCTTCAATTCAGGATCCTCTTGGCGTAGTTCGCCCCTAGGCTCGTTTTCCTGCAGGAATTTGGAGGAGCCCTAGAAGATGAGTAACCGTTTCCATGGCCCTCTGCTGGCGAAACCAAATATATATACGTTTTCATATCTGTTTTAAACTTGAATTAAAATCTGAATTGAAAAGAAAAGTCATTACTACAATACTTATAATTATACATACATTGATGGGTCTCAAACCTGTACATGTGCCAAAGCATAGGCTAGTTCAGTATTGTCTCAGTGATGTGATCACCAAAAATGATGTTTGATTATTAAATCAATGTATTGATAACTTCAGATAAGTTCATACTTATCTGAAGTAATGATGATAATGATGGCGTACATGAGGTAACTCAGCGATGATGCGGTCCTTTCAGACGGGAGAAAGGACACTCATGGATGAGATGATTAAATAAATGTATTGATAACTTCAGATAAGTTCATACTCTGCCATAAGTTCTGGCCATGTAACACATATGTTACTGCATACTAAACTGTCAAGATCTCCTCTGTAATCAAACAAGGCTAAACAGTTCCCAGGCCAGCAGTATAAATCTCGAGCCATTCATACATATACATTGTTGTGATTGTAGAAGTGTGTGTGTGTGTTGGCTTGTTGCTTGCCCCTGGCCTTCCTCAGCTGTACACGGCTGAGGAACACAATCCACCAACCATATTGAACACAGCTTTTTATTTTAGCGACTCATCAACCACAACAAAATGTTTGGTAGGATACATTTAGGAAATGAATGAACATTGTCATTGTGTTGTTAGCACTCGGATGTAAAACAATAGAGTTGTTGCCTATTTTCAGCAATTTTATAAAGACAATTCATTCAGTTACCGGTTAACTGTTTGTTGCATTTATAAGATTCAAAGTATTAGAATAGATTGGAAAATAAATTCACTGGTTAAGGACCTATTGAAGAAGCACTTCAATATGTCAGTTTTTAAAACCATGAATAATGTATCCGTAGGTTTAATGTAGATTTGAAACCAAAAGTTGTCCTCTCAAAGAGTAACATGTAACGTGCGATGTAATGTGCAACCAGCGACATTAGTTTCATAGTTTATTGAAATGGTGAATGCTTAATTCTACCATTCACTTTGTTGCTTTTCAACTATTTCACATGAAGTCTTGATTCAGATTGGAGTCAGAATATCAAAACAGTGATTGTACTCTTTCACGCCGTTACCATCGGCTACTCTGTGTCCCTTCTCGACCATTTAGACCTGGGACCATTTAGATTGCAGCTGGCAGTACAATTGAAAGTCCAAGTTCTGTTTTAAATTTGAATGCAACTTTCTGCAAAAATGTTGTACGCAAACGGCCGTGCGCATGTCTGTGTGTGTGTGTTTGTGTGTGTCTGTATGTGTGTGTGTGTCTCTGGGCGGCATGTCTCGCCTTCATCCCTTCCTAAGCTTTAGCAGTGAACCAGTGTGTCTGTATCGTAAACTCTTCAGCCACAGCGGGCCTCATACAGAGAGCAGGCAGGAGGTCCTTCCCCACTGGCAGCCCAACTGTCACCACCACCACTTGGTCGCCACGAGTTACCGGCTAGCCGTTGTCCTAGCCAGAGTACCCCCCCCCCCCCCCCCCATCTCCCATGTATGTTGCGGGGTGGGGGGGGGGGGGTTGGCATGTTGGATAGGTGTCATAAATGGTAAACTATCAACAGCCCCCACCACTCCCCCCCCCTCAAAAAAAACCTGACAACAACAACAACAAAACACCCCCCCCCCCCCCCCCCGCTAACAGGAAATGCAGCAGGACAACAACAGCCCCCTCCCCCGCCGTCAACGCCGACCCGATCAGTCGTTGAGGAACCGCTGAGTCGTGGCGGCGGGCTTGTGCGTGCCGTTGAGGGCGGCGCCCGAGCGCTTGGGGCGGGGGCAGAAGTCGGCGCGCAGCAGGCGGTAGAAGTAGACCAGGATCATGCCGTTCATCATGACCATGCAGGCCATGAAGAAGCCGGCGTGGTCCAGCCACGAGTAGTTGAGCGCGATGTACCAGGTGAGGTAGGCCTGGGCGCTCAGCCGGAAGAACACGTAGGTGAAGAGGTTGAGCAGCTTGTTGAGCCGGAAGGCCGGGCTGGACGTGGCCTCGGCCAGCTTGAGCATCAGCCTGGTGTGCAGGGTGACGCTGTTGACCTCCACGAAGAGGGCCACCACCGCCCCGGAGACGTACAGCTTGGTGAAGAGCGCGTACAGGAAGCACCATATGACCTGTGTGTGTGAGTGAGTGAGTGAGTGAGTGAGTGAGTGAGTGAGTGAGAGTGAGAGTGAGAGAGAGAGAGAGAGCACACGCACACTTTTAAAACAAGGTATCCTTCTACAATTTGCTGTTCAAATAGGTCCTCTTAAGTTTGTGAGAAGCTGTTTGACGATTCTGCTTCACCTGATAAATAGATAGTGTAAGTATAGTAGTGTAAGTATAGTATAAATAGTGCAGAGTGCAAACACAACCAGTTTGTACTGTTGTAGCCCCCAGCTGGTGCTACCAAAGACAAATAAAACAGACCAAATGTCAACATTACAGCAACAGGAAGTGACTTCCCCCTACTATGGACAACCTGTTTGAGAAGGGTCATTTGTTGCGGCTCAAGGGTCATTTTGTGAGCCTCTTCCTTCCTTTCCCATCACCCCCACACAGACTGTAAACAGAATCCTTGTCTGCGTACACAATGTATATGCATGCAAGTGTGTAGTTGTTGTTGTTTTTGCTTTGTTGACGGATGGAAATGGCTCTCTTAACATTTTGAATGAAAAAGCCAAAAAAAAAAGAGAGCAACAGAAGAAAGACCCGCGAGGCCTCGGACCGTCTCTCACCAGCGTGTGATGAATTAAGAACTCCCATGATCCTCTTGCGTGACCGGAAAGAATGATGTCACCTGCATCCTGTACAAAGTATCCTATGTACGGAACACACACACACACACACACACACACACACACACACACACACACACACACACACACACACACACACACACACACACACACACACACACACACACACACACACACACACACACACACACACACACACACACACACACACACACACACACACACGATAAAAGTATGAATTATTTAAACATTTGAGTTGATTTTTTAGCTAATTATCAGATATCAGACATAGATATAGACATGTAGACAGATATCAGACTTGTGTCGCATCAAATGATGTCACCACGGTTGCCTCCTTGATCAGCTCTGTTTGCCACTCATTGTTGAGCTCCGACACAGTGAAGATAACAGAGGCACTGTGCAGACGTGCAGCGTGGGCCCACATCTTATAGGGCTCTGTCTCAGTGGAGCCCTTGTTTATGGTTGTTAGCGTGGTTCTCCATAGACTTGTGTTTTCATGGTGACAACACACACACACACACAATGTATACACAATCCTCGAGTAAACAAACCTTGCCCACCACAAGCGCCTGGTTACCAGAATAGACCGTATTACCCAGGACGACGCAAAGTCCCGCCCTCCCTCCTGCCAAGTGTTCAAGAGCTTTGTGGTTTCATTTACGGGGCAAGGCATTGTCTAGAAGTGTACTACAGCTGCTCCATAATCCCGGCTTCTGAGCCCATTGGTGGGGGGTGGTGGAAGGTGTCCTCCCTGCTGTGCCTGATAACATAACGAATATGGGCGTGCAACTCCATGTACGTGGTTGTGAATTTCCACTTTACCTGTTGAGACACACACAAGTAGGTAGGACACCGGGGCGTAGTAGGAGTGCAGGTTGTGTAGAGTCTCTGGCCATAACAGCACACTGGTGGGGGGCAGGGAAACAAGTTGTTAAGAGATATATCTCCATGCACTCTTTCCTTTCCAAACAAAGCCTGACTAAGAATAGAATATCACCACACATGAACTCCAAAAAAAACTTCAGACACGCATCTTGCCATGAAAGTACAGCAGTGTGTGTGGTTGTAGCAGTAGCTGTGGAAATAGTTGTTGTCCCCACAACTCGTAGTTGTAGGGACTACAGTTAGTGTCAACGGAAGAGTAATAGCAATAGCTAAAGTAGTTATCATGGTAGTGGTAGTATCATGGTATGCCTCCCTCCTTCCCTGGTCAAATATGAATGAATGAAAGACTGACATTCATGACTAACCCTTCCGTTTAAGATAATCCAACATATGAAGCAGTTACTTTCCACTATTTACCATATCCAGTATAGTACGAGTAAAGCACTACACATACCACGCCAAAACTTGAAAACATTTGTCCCATCCAAGAAATCTTTCCGCCTCATTTTACTAGTGTGGCAGTGCTCACACAAGCAGGTTTTTCCAGTTAAGCTGTTTTCGTTTGGTTGAGTCATGTCCCCTCTGGTTCTTAGACTGGGCTGCAAAACCCAACAGCTCACAAGGCAGAGCAAGCCAGCCAACAGAGCCCACTTCAAGTGATCCCCCAGGAGAGGGACGCCTGGAAGTAAACACTGAGAGACGCTTTGTGTGGGGGGTCAAACGGTGGCCCCCACCCACCCTCCCATACTTGGTAACGCCATTGTCTCTCCGCACCCCTTCCCCGTCTGCACACGCTCTGTGCCACGGGCTGTTACTGACACACACACACACACACACACACACACACACACACACACACACACACACACACACACACACACACACACACACACACACACACACACACACACACACACACACACACACACACACACACACACACACACACACACACACAGATCATGTGCAGCCGCTATAGTGAATGCACAATGGTGCATGGTGAGCCAACTGCGTGGACACTTACCAGCTCAGGGCCCACGTACCAGTGAGCAGGGAGTGCACCAGAGACACCGACAGGTTCTTCCACTTCCAGGCTCGGAAGTCGTCTACGCGCACCACCTTGGGCACCGGTAGGTTCTGCAGCAGGCGGTGCACCACCCTGAACATCAGGGCGCACACCAGCACCACCGTGCCAGGGTGATTCTGCAGCAGCTCCATCCTCTCTGCCAACCCCCCCCTCTTTCTGTTTTTTAACTTTTCCTTTTACTCTACTGTGGGGTCCTCCTGTCTGCTCCTGCTCTCCGCGAAGTCACGCCGGGTCTCCGCGTCCAGAAGCGTGTCCTCGGTGGCCCGTCGTCAGACACGGTGGGATAGAAGGCGGACGTGTCGGTGGTCTGGGAACAGAGCGGTGGAGTGAAGTTTTCTCCCCGTTACTCCCACACCGCTGACTCTTACGGCGAGACGAAAACAGCGCACACGTCGTCCCGCTCCAGATGTGGTCAGCGTGCAGAGCCTGAAGAGGGAAGCGGCTTGTGGCTCCAACATGTGGCTCTTTTGGTTGTTTCCTTCGCTCCCTGGCCTTGTGTTGCTGGCCTCTCTCTAGCCTGAGAGACACAGTGTGGAAGGGGAGTGGTGGAGAGTGAGAGAGATAGAGAGAGAGAGAGTCTAGTGGGCGTTGGCCTGCTTGAGAAAACCATGGATTCAAGGAGGGGCTGTCTACTCTACTATTTACTCAACACAAATCACTAACTAACGCAAACCAATCAAGACCACAGCAACCCAGTACTGATAGTACACAATTGAAGTAATATACCTGGCCTTTCAATGTTTTGTGGTAATGTGATGCAACTCCTGGCCTAATGCATAATAATGTACCTTGTTCTGTGTTACACCAAATGGTCACCATATGTGTATGTCACAAATGGCGGGGGATGGAATGGGCCGAGTCTGAGCAACGTGTCACATTTCAAATGAAACCACCTCCCGAACAGTGAGAACTCACAGCCAGCCGCTGGGAGCCTCCATAAACACAGCCCCCATTACGCACGGCTGGCCCCTCCAAGGGAGGGAACACCAGGAAATAAGATCTTGGCAACAAGTCGGATCCTGTATGTTAACTTGAGGCATGCCTACTACCTATATGGCATTCATTAGGACGGTTGCCAAGCACACCTCAACCTAACTTCACGTTTTATGAATGTAGTAAATGTGTGTGTGTGTGTAACAGGCTTTAATTGTTACACTTGTGTGTTTGCTACTTACATTACAACATCCCTCAGGGCACTACAACCAAGCCACATTTTTGTAGTGAATATCGACCACGTTGATGATGGAGGTCCTACTACATCAGCTGCAACTTATTATGTCATAAATAGACTTGTGTGGCATGCGAGTACCACACCGATAGATGGCAGCAAAGCCTCATTGAAGTACAAAGATACACTGTTTCTCCTGTACGGCCCAGTAGCACAGATTCGCTCATTAAAACCACATGGGTAAAGGAATTTGCTTATGCAAGACATTTTTTTTTTTAAAGATAGGCAGTCTTTGCAAGATTGTGATCACAGAGAAGGCATTGTATGGTAAAATAGCATAGTATGATAAGGGTGCAATGTTGCTTACCCAGCTCATTATGTGTTGTGTGTCATTTTAAGTCCTATATCAATTGGTAATAGCTGTATCCTGTCTGTTTCAGCCTACAACTGGTTGCTACCATAGACTGTAGGTTGCTACGGAGTAGCATATGCTATTTTCCCTCCACTGTTTTTGATAACAAAATGCTTGACAACAGTAATTACGAGAAGTTGACTGTAGCTCAATCATAGTTATCAAATGTAGCACTTGTTTCCCCACGTTTCCTGTTTGTTGTTTAACTTCACCCAATGAGATTATGAGTTTTTTGTCGTTGGAGAATGCTCACACCTACCAATCCAGTTGGTCGACCTACCCGAAAGGCCGGAAAACAATTAAAACCTTAAACGGTTTCATTCTGACTACTAACTCAAAATAATGACATGACGAGGCTGCAGGTCTTCATTAGGATAGCTGTCACTGCATGCAATATGAGTCTGAGGACGGGTTGCGTGACGCGGACGAGAACGAGGTGTAAATATAACGCTCCTGTTTTCATGGAATGCGTTTGAAAGGATCTTTGTGCTTGGGGGGGATTTGTCACGGTTTTGTGTGTGTGTACGTGTGTGTGTGTGTGTGTGTGTGTGTGTGTGTGTGTGTGTGTGCGTGCACGTAATAATAATAGTAATAGTGATAACAGCCATAATTGATAATAATAATAATAATAATAATAATAATAATAATAGCAACAACAATAATCATAATATAACAAATACTACCATTAGAGAGGAGAGGAGAAGGAGAAGAGAAGCCAGGGGGACAAGGGATTGAGAAGAAGTGTGATTTTGGTGGTTGTATATGTTCTAAAGGGAAATGTTAAAGAGGGTGGTTGTCATAGTTCTGTACATGGTTTTGGGTTGGTGGATTTTGGGTGTTGGGAGATTTGTCACGGTTTGACAGCGTTTGCCTCAAGCCAGTGTAGTAGCATGTAGGCCTAACTTTGAACATCCCGTATTTGGGGGGTTAATATGTTTTCTTGGGTCACCTAATAGGCTGTAAACAGCCACACAGTAACCGGCCTGTCTTGGTCCCAGCTTTGCGTTGTGGCTCTCTGGGAGAAGTTACAGATCCACTTGAAGGCATTCATTTTGGTGGCACTTCCTAACGAACGAGTCTGCCGCTTGGACCAGAAACATGCGCCGTAATGAACTTGTTTGTCTTTTTCAGTGCAAACAGAAACTCACCTCACGTGAACACAACTGCCACATATATTTCGCTCAGAAAAAAAAAATGGTTTCAGGTTTCAGTGTGGCGATAAGCGTGGCATGTTCACTGGGCCCGGTTCCCTCACACACACACACACACACACACACACACAGACACAGACACACACACACACACACACACACACACACACACACACACACACACACACAGAAACACATCGATGACACGTCTCTCTCGCCCCCACTCTCATGCAACGTTTCAGAAGATGGATGGAGGAACGTCATGAGTTTCACCCTGTTTACCTTTCTGTATGCCTCCACGGTGCATTCCAACACAATGACTGCTCCGCTCTCAGACCGATCACGTGCACTCCGACATGAAAGGCCAAATATGCCACCTAGCCGGTCTGTGGAGTGTCAGACCGTGTGTGTGTGTGTGTGTGGTAAGGTTACACACAGGGCTTTCATTTCCCCTTATTGGTACAGACAACAACGCCCTGACCTCCTGAGAAAGTGCTTTATTTTTGTTCATTTCTCTCACCATCTTGTCTCCCCACCGGTCTTTACCTAAAGTAAAGGCAATGATAGTAAATGAATATCCTTAATATAGGGAATGTGTGTGTGTGTGTTGACATGTTACTTCAGAATGAGGATAATTGTGTGGTGTCTGCCAGCAAAACAAAACAGGCCAGGCTTTGTTGGCACACAAAGCATTTATTATAACCCCATCATGGAGCCTCCATTCAGCAGCTTATCATCTTAATAAGTGGCCTTCTAGAAAGGAGAACTACCTGCATGTCCACAAACGGTGTGGAGTTCAGCCATAGCCACTATCACACACACACATACATCCCCCCATGTATGTCCGTCTGTCCGTATGTCTACAACCATCTACTATACAAATACCATTTAAGCGACTGAGCATCATTTGGGGCTTGACTTCGAAGACGATCGTTCTGTTTGTCCATAGCGGCTCCATGTAGGAGGCGGGTCTAGTTGCCGTGGAGACCGCGGACACGTTGACAATGGTTGAACCCCAAAAGCATCGATGGAGAAGTACGAGAAGATCAAAGTGGTCGGAAGAGGAGCTTTCGGGTAAACGGAGACTCGTTTGGCTTTAACATGACTTTTTACCTCGTGTTACCTCCGTTTCCTGACTAGACTGAAGCCTTCGGGAGGAAATTAAACGCTTGTCCTCCCCAGGAAGTAACGTTAGTGATGGAAACTCTCCCCCAAATTCCCATTCCGCACGTCGACAACACATTTACACATACAAAGTTCATCGGTGCTCGTTAACAGTCAAATGCCACAAACCAGGTGTCATTTGAGGTGGTTTGGGTTGTATTTTTGCATTTGATCACATGCCTTTGGTTATGTGTACGTTAATAAACGAAATTCATGATTGTCTTCAAAAGCCATCCTACCAATCTAACCTTACCTCCTGGGGTCTGCAGGCTGCTTGACACTACACTCACAAAGCATTTCAAATGACAAAGACATCAAAAATATGTCTATGCCTGAACGTGCAGCCCTGTTGTATAGCAGTAGATATCTATGCGTGAGATTCCCATGTGAACAGAAATAGTGCTCTACTGGTAAGGCCCAACACACATGAAAGGCGTCAATGGATCCATCCCCCAAAGCATACCATGTCTCCATCCCATAATAGCATCGTGCACCTATGCCGCCGGCGGAGCGACGGCACGTTCGTCATCCTCAAGGAGATCCCGGTGGAGCAGATGACGCGGGACGAGCGTCTGTCCGCCCAGAACGAGTGCCAGGTCCTCAAACTGCTCAACCACCCCAACATCATCGAGTACTACGAGAACTTCCTGGAGGACAAGGCCCTGATGATAGCCATGGAGTATGCACCAGGTGCAGCGTTCCACATTGTTTCTATCTCTCTTTATTATACAGCCGCCCGGTGCCGTGTTCTCACATTGCCCTGGCTCTGTGGAACATGCTGTGTGTCAGATGGGCCTGGTAGGCTTGAATAGCGCTTATGAGTTACTTATCAGGTGTGAGTACTTTGTGTGTGTGTGTGTGTCTCGTGTATTTCATTCTATTTAACCGGGGCGAGTTATTACGTGGGACTTGACCCATCATCAACGTGAACTTGCACGGCGTCCTCACGCTCCTAACGGCCGCGGTGTCCTACAGGCGGAACCCTGGCCGACTACATCCAGAAGCGCTGCAACTCCCTGCTGGACGAGGACACCATCCTGCACTTCTTTGTGCAGATCCTGCTGGCTATGTACCACGTGCACAACAAGCTGATCCTGCACCGTGACCTGAAGACGCAGAACATCCTGCTGGACAAGCACCAGATGATCGTGAAGATCGGAGACTTCGGCATCTCCAAGATCCTCGTGAGCAAGAGCAAGGCCTACACGGTGGGTTGGGTGTTTGGAACCCGCGCCGCGTTGGGACGGCAACAGGAGCGTGTTTACACATACAGCTGGGGGCGGCAGCAGCTCAGTGGGTAGAGCGGGTGGACAGAGCGGGTCGTCCACTCACCGTAGGGTTGGCGGTTCGATCCCCTTGTTCCCCCCTCCTGTGCACATGTCGAACCCCACAATTGTACTGATTGTAACTTTGGACAAAAGCATCTGCTAAATGCCCCTTTACAACTGCACAGTATTTGAACTATATTGAATATCTGAACTATATATTGAACCATATAACTTATATGTTGAACTATATATATATATGATATATTTGATACTATATACATACTATATATTGAATATTTGAACAATATTTAATTGAAAAAAATGTAAACGAAAAAAAACCCCTGTTAAATTCAATGTGTGCCGGTGTGCAAATGACCCTCATGGTTATGAATGACATTGACAAACAGTGACAGATCCTTGTGGCTGGATGGTCCTCAGGTGGTGGGGACTCCGTGCTACATCTCCCCAGAGCTGTGTGAGGGGAAGCCGTACAACCAGAAGAGTGACATCTGGGCGCTGGGCTGCGTGCTCTACGAGCTGGCCAGCCTCAAGAGAGCCTTCGAGGCCGCTGTACTGCAACACACATACACACACACACACACACACATCCTCCTCTACTTATTAACCCTAATGATCCTCTCTACACTTTCCTAGTTGAACCACTGCAAGTTTCATTTGCCTTTTTTCATCATAGGCTTTTGAAGTGTTAAAGCACGTGTGATAACTTGCAATGCTGTGTGTCAGGAATGAAAACTTTCCCGAAAAAGAGCTCAACTCATTTCACTAATTGAGCGCTACTCGTTTGTAGATATATACGTTACATATTGATGATGCACCCGATGGGACCGGGTGTACGAAGCTGCCGCCGTGTGTCTCTCGCAGAATCTCCCGGCCCTGGTTCTGAAGATCATGAGCGGCACCTTCGCGCCCATCTCGGACCGCTACAGCCCGGAGCTGCGGGGGCTGGTGCTCAACATGCTGAACCTTGACCCCTCCAAACGGCCCCAGCTCAATGAGATCATGGCGCTCCCCGTCTGCATCAGGCCTCTCCTCAACCTCGACACGGACATAGGCAACGTGAAGATGCGCAGGTAATACGGTAATACCGTAATACAGTAAATACGGTAATGCCTCTGCTGATTGTTATTGTGTAGCCATCAGTTGTTGTCCAAATGCAGTCAAAGGAACGATTTCGGAGCAAATTCACTGCCAGTGTTGTGTATGTATGTAAACTGATGCTTCAAAAAATAAACATGTTTTTGTCGCGTATCAGTATGACTGAAGTACCCCTCATCGACACCAAAACCAGGAATATTTGGAACTGATGTTGTTATTTTAGAGTATTACTTTTCGTTATCATATCATTATTATCGATATGGTAGTGGCCTAGGCGTTTAAAATGAAAAAATCCGAGGCATATTGTTTGGCACACTATTTCTGTTCTTAACTTTATTGATCAGCCACAATCAACAAATCGTAGTATTTGAAATGGTCATTTTTGTGTTATAGGTGTAACACAAGTAAATCTAAATCTTTACAAAGCATCCCCTGAAAGCTGCTGTGGAACCCCCCCAGGGTGCATGTGGCCCTGTTTGGGGATCCCACCATGACATGTGACCGCTGTGTCCTCATTCTCCCCCAGAATAGAGAAACCACTGTCCAGCGTACATCACGGTGCCCACGGCCGGCCGGGTGGCAGGCTCCCTGGCTCCAGGTCCAGAGGTCTGTCCCACCAGCCCCGCCGCAGTAGACTTGAGAGTGTGTTGACTCGGGGTGGGGGAAGACATCCATCCGTTCATGTAACGATCGCAATGCTTATCTCCTAGGATTCTGAATCGAGCTGCAGCTTCCATATTTTCCATATTTTCTCTGTATTTTTGTGTTTTTACTTTGTATTTTTTTCCTTTTGTCTTTGGTTTGGACTTTGTGTGTTTACATTATTACTCAGTTGATTATTTGATTTAACAATTTTCAAATATAAAAACACACATCATCCTATACACACGGCTTTCATCATTTGCCCTGGCACCTTCTTTGCAAACAACAGAGGAGACCCTGACATTAGTGTACTGTACTGTACTGTACTGTACTGTACTGTCCTTTACTGTACTGCACTGAATCCAGAATCGGATTTGAATCAAATCACGTAAATGGGTGTGCCTGTGTGTGTGTGTGTGTGTCCCGCCCTAGACGGTGCGATGGGCCCGGGGACGGGAAAGGTGCACTCGCTGCCCCTCTCCTCCGTCTACACCTGGGGCAGCGGCATCTCCGCCCCGCTGCGCCTGCCCATGCTCAACACGGAGGTCCTGCAGGTGTCCCTGGGACGCACGCAGAGGATGGGCGTCACCAAGTCAGGCCGTCTCATCGCCTGGGAGGTGAGAGAGCCCGCCGGGGGGTTTGGGGGGACATTCCTCATGGACAGAGCAAGCAGGTCAAAGAGAGACGTCGTCTGTGTTGTTGTGTGGCTAGAGCTGAATGTTCTTACAGGATATCGTACTGTAGTGTGTACAGATGTTACCTTTTAATGTTACTGTTTCTAAATTAATAGAAATAGTAAAATCGCCATACTGGTGCTGATGATGCGTTCAGGCTCTGTGTTTAAAGAAAAAAAAAAGATTTGTCATATGCACGTTAGCGAGCGACCAAGTCCAAGTCATTAGTGGCCATGAAATGCCCGAATCCTTCCCAACCAGTGCAAACAAGTCCCAAACAGTGGCGCGTGTGTGTGTGGTCGCAGGCCCCCTCCGTAGGGTGCGGTGAGCCCGGTCTCCCGGGTGGCGTGGACCCCATGCAGCCCCAGTTCATCTCCCGCTTCCTGGAGGGTCAATCCGGGGTCACCATCAAGTCTGTGGCCTGCGGGGACCTCTTCACCACCTGCATGACAGGTAGGGAGGACCTTCCCCCTTACCGGGACCCCCTTACCGACACACACACACACACACACACACACAGCAATATGAAAGTGTAGACGTGATGACCACCTTTTACTTCCTCAACCATCCAATACCATGAATCACTTTCACATCTTCAAATTGTCAAACCAATCCCACCTCACACTTGCAAGGTGGCCGTACTAATAGCCAGACGAGAGCTGACTTACTCACTGTACTGAACGCCTGGAATATCATCCCAGCCCCTAACCCTATCCCGCCTCTGGTACCTAACCATAATCACCTCAGCACTAAACACATAACCATCCCGAATGGTTACACCTAAACGGAGGGCTTTCCCGTGGGATTTCAACCTTTACACCTAAATAGATTCTAGAGTTGAATCTAAAGCTTGAGATCTGTGTTGGAGGTCCGTGGTGGGAGTGTGTTAACTCCACTGGTCAGCACGTTCTTCATCCCGTCACCCATGTGAGAAATTATTCATCCCCTGCTCCGCCGTGCGCTCCGTGCAGACGAGCACGCACTCACATGAGGTCATACGTCCAAAGACATCTCAGCTGCTCCTGCTGTCAGAAGCTGCCGTTAGTCCCGTGGTGACAGCGGATGACTGGAGGATTCCTGAACGTATCTCACACTCCACCCCCCACCCTCCCCCCATCCCTACCCCCCATCCCCTACCTCCTCCTCCTCCTCCTCCTCCTCCACCTCCAACTCATTTCCAACTCACTCCTCACTGTGGCAAAGGCAGATTAGTGTTGTCATATAATCCCCCGTCAGGGATTATACACTTTGTGTTGGTCCACAAAACGATAACACCTCCACTCAGGGACTAATAGTCCTGCTAATCCCCTTTCCTTTCACTTTCACTTTCGCAGACAGAGGCATCATCATGACCTTTGGCAGCGGCAGCAATGGCTGCCTGGGCCATGGCAACTTCAACGACGTGACGCAGGTGAGGATCAGCTCCTGGCGCTGTTGTTGTCTTCCCCTTTAGCTTCCATCCAAGCACTTGGTTCTATTGTTCACTAGGATTCTCGATGACGTGGAGTGACAAAATACGGCATTACGTGTGTGTGTGTGTGTGTGTTTGTTTGTTTGGGGCTGTGCAGCTCGTTCTGGGCAGCCATTTTGGTGTTTGCATCCGAGAGAGGGTTAGGGTTCCCAGACTAGCTAAAGGCTAACGCTACACCAGGGTTCCCCAATTAGTGCTCACTGAGGGCCAAATTGTGTCAAGGTTGCCAAATCGAGGGCCAAATTGTCTGGGTTTTTTTTTTCATTGGACCAGTAAACATTGTTTTATGTGAAAGATGTTATTGTTGCTGCTATTAATAGAAGTAGTATTATTGTTATGATTGGTGGTAGGTTGTAGTAGCAGATATTTCACTTCATGGCAGGTTATGACATAGTGTCACTGGGTCAGCAGGGGCCGGACACTTTGCTCTTGTGGGCCGCTAATCGGGGGTGCTACAGTATGCGTGTGGCTCATTATAACGCTCATACACAACAATGGTACCACAAAGTACCACAAAGTTGCCATGGGTCGTTACCATGGGGATGACATGCCCCCGCCTCCTAAAACTCTGCCCAAAATATATATTTTTAAATCTCTTAGTGGGGCGGCGGTAGCTCAGTGAATAGAGCGGGTAGACAGACGGGGTCGTCCACTAACCGTAGGGTCGGTGGTTCGATCCCCTCGATCCCCACTTACAAACCGTCTGCATGTCGAAGTGTCCTTGAGCAAGACACTGAACCCCAACTTGCTCCCCGGGCGCTGAACATAGCAGCCCGCTGCTCCTATGTACCATAAGATGGGTCAAATGCAGAGAACCAACTTCATTCCCATATCTAAAAAAATACTGAGAATGACCAATAAACACTGAAAGGTCCTCTCTTCTCTTCTTCAAATTCCAGCCTGAAATAGTGGGTTCACTTGGCCCTGTAATGATGCCCAGGCGTTGAATGAAAACGTCGACTCTGGTCGGGCTATCGGAGAACCGTGTATTTGTTCTCGTCACGGTGAGATCCATGTTCTCCTGTCATGTTTTCCTGTCATGTTCTCCATACACAGCCCAAGATAGTGGAGGCCTTGCTGGGCTACGAGCTGGTCCAGGTGTCGTGTGGCGCCTCCCATGTGCTTGCTGTGACCAATGAGAGGGAGGTGTTCGCTTGGGGTAGAGGAGACAATGGTGAGTGAGCTGGCTGTCCTTCAGAGAATGTATCGCATGTCAGCTATCCTGTTGTTGGTATCATTGGTTATTTTTCTCATCCAAATCTGATCAACGTCACCCACCGCAACTTGTACAACGTTCCACTAAACGACGTCATCGCAATGTTTCCGCTCAGCGCACGCACTCGCGTCATTTTCCCCCTTTGTCCCCAATCCAATTACATCCACGCAGATTCAATCAAAGCACCGCCTACGTTTTGGGCTCATGTTAATTACTTGTACTTGGAAAAAGTACGCCATACTTTTCTGTATGTGAGTGAGTTACCAGCTCCATATCGTTTCACACATCTTTAATTTCCACACACACACATGGAGTTTCCCACACACACACACACACACACACACACACACACACACGCACACGCACACAGAAATTGTCTTTATAATTGAATCTCCTTGTCGTTCAAAACCGGTGACGTCCATCTCAATTGCCCCGGGGGCCCTCTCGTCTGATCTCTCCCATCATGCGTCTTCCCTCTCCCCTCTCCTGTCGTCCCCGCTAGGTCGCCTGGGGCTGGGCACCCTGGACTCTCACTCCTCCCCCCAGCAGGTGGCCGTGCCTGGGGGGTTTGAGGCCCACAAGGTGCTGTGTGCCGTGGACTGCTCCATGATAATCAGCCCGCAGCACAGCATCCTGGCCTGTGGCAGCAACAGGTATATCGTTTGAGACACTCACACACACACTTGCGCACACACACACACACACACAGTTATATACACACACACACACAGTTACATACACAGTTACATACAGAGTTACACAGACACACACACACACGCTTGCACGTACACACGCACACACACACACACACACACACACATAGTTATATTCACACACGCACACACACACACACACACACACACACACACACACACACACACACACACACACCTTGAAGCTTGCGTGGGCGTAAGGTGGCAGATTACACGAGAAATTGTACACACGCACCGTGATGCCAGCCAGGCATCCTGCAGGACGGCATTCTCCTGCTGCGACGGCTGCCTATCGCGGTCTCTTTCCCCTTGTTTGGATTCCACCCAGAGCGCGTTGTTGTCTGAGAGTAAGGGCCACAGCCGACAGGAGGGCAGGCCGCCCGTCTGTCAGCCCAGAGCGGCGGCGACGGCGGCTGCATTGTTTGGATACCTGTGTTTGGACACCTGTGGTTAGGGACCTGTCGCCCGGGTTCTCGTGTTCGTTTTGGGGGCGGCTTGGTTTCCAACCAACAAACCTCGTCCCGAGAACACGCCTCGTTCCGAGCTCTCTCTCTCTCTGCTCTGGCTCTCTCTCGGCCTCTCTTCACCACAACGCTACAACCTCTCAGACGGCTCCCTTGTTTTGGGACCCCCCCCCTCTCAGGTTCAACAAGCTGGGTCTGGACCTGATCGGGCCGGGGGAGGGCGCCCGTGTGTGCGACCAGGTGGAGGAGGTCCACGTCTTCACGGCGGTGCGCTCGGCGCCACTGAGCGTGGAGAAGATGGCGTACGTGGACATCGGGACGGCCCACTCCATTGGCGTCACGGGTACGAGCGGTGTTTAACCCCTCCCCCCCCCCCCCCCCGCCCTGAATCACCCACAATCACCCCCTTCACCTCAGGGTGGCCACTTTCTGAAAACACAGAAACTACTGTACACCCTGAGCAGTCACTGCCCCTAGTGTCTGTCTGTGTCAGAACATTGTATCGTAGTAAGAAATCGACTTTCTGTCTATATCTATTCATACCGATAGACATATCTCTATATCTAGAGATGTATCTATGTCTACATCTATATCTATATGTATATCTATATCTATAGCTATGACGTCTGAGAACACCTCGTAAAGCAATGTGAAGAATTTAAAAGCAAGATTTTTGTCATGATTCTTTTGAATTCAAATTTCGGGAGATTTTACGTATGTCGCAATTTCCTCTGCCATGTTCTCTTCAAGGCTGAGATGGAGACGCACTGACTTAATACCGATGGGAACTAAACAAACCCTGAAGAAGTGACCGTACCGTTTTCATCGGTCGGCGCTGACATGTTTTTATTTGATTCCCGCCATTTTGCGCCCGTCGTCATGTGACCTTCCCCCCCCCCCCCCCCACCCCCCGGAGCAGAGAAGGGCGAGTGCGTCACCTTCGGCAGCAACCAGCACGGCCAGATCGGCTGCAGCTCCCGCAGGACCAGCCGGGTGCCCTACCTGGTGCCTGGGCTGCAGGGCATCGTCATGGCAGCCTGCGGCGACGCCTTCTCCCTCGCCATCGGCTCCGGTGAGCGGGACAGAACTTATTATTATTATTATTATTATTATTATTATTACGTTGAGTCATTTTTTTTCACCCAAATTTGTAGCTTTTGTCTGTTTTTATGCACTTCCTCGTACTGTATTTTGAGCACTTATAACGTCTTCCCAGAGGGTCTCAAAAGGTTATAGTAGCAATTTTCCTGAGTGGTTTCATTCCGGTGTTTTCTTTTTACAGTTTTTATCTGTCCTTTTACATTCCTGAATAGTGGGTCGGTCGTTCGCTTACTGTATCTCCCAATTTGAACGTCTTGGTCACATTTTGCTCACGATAGCATGTGAATATTGATACATGTATGTTTATTTTATGTTCGTTTCTGTACACATTTTTGAATTCACGTGTTCATCTATTCATGTGTATTCGGTGCTTGTGTGGCAGATTAGTGTTTTTTTCTGTCTGAAAGTAGCCAACGACACAGCAAAGTGTTTTAAGTCAGTGTGACCTGGAGGAGACTCAGAACCAGCTCTGAAGACGCCTGCTTGTCAGGGAGACATTTGTCTTTCATGAACAGGATTAGCACCCTGGGCAGGAGTGGATTGTTAGTGGTCAAAAGATGCAGGATTTGGGTGGGGGGTGGATTTTAATTTGAAATCCTAACCTGTGCGTGTGTGTGTGTGTGTGTGTCTATCTCTCCCTCTTGCTCTATATCTCTTTCTCTCTTTATTCTTTTTTTCTCTCTCCCCCACTCCCTGGCACTTTCTCTCTCCTTCTCTCTCTCACTCTCCCTCTCTCTGTCTCTCTCCCTCTCCCTCTCTCTGTCTCTCTCTCCCTCTCTCTGTCTCTCTCCCTCTCCCTCTCTCTGTCTCTCTCCCTCTCCTTCTCTCTGTCTCTCTCCCTCTCCCTCTCTCTGTCTCTCTCTCCCTCTCCCTCTCTCTGTCTCTCTCTCCCTCTCCCTGTCTCTCTCTCCCTCTCTCTCTCCCCTTATCTCTACCTCCCTCTCTCAGACGGGGAGGTGTACACCTGGGGAAAGGGCGCGCGTGGCCGCCTTGGCAGGAAAGAGGAGGATTCTGGGATACCGAAGGCGGTGCAGCTTGACGAGAGCCACCCGTTCACGGTGACGGCGGTGGCCTGTTGTCATGGCAACACCCTGCTGGCAGTGAAGCGTAATATTCCCCTCATTACCTTGTTTTTTTCTCTCTCTCTCTCTCTCTCTCTCTCTCTCTGTCTCTCTCTCTCTCCATCTCTTCACGGCGCGTGGCGCACGTGACAGCGTCGTTCGCTAACGACGCTGTCGGGCCGCGGCGCCGACCCCGGCAGCGTTTCGCTAAATCCAGACCAGAGCAGAATATGTCGGTCAGGAGAAGCTCCCCGGGCCGCTGTCGTGGAGGAGAGACGCTGGCCTCGCCGCCGCCGCCTCCTCCTCCTCCTCCTCCTCCTCCTCCTCCTCCCAGGGCCGCTTTCACGCTGTGAAAGGGCTCGTTTGTTCTGCGGAGGGTTAAAACTCCTGGAGAGGGAAGTCCCCGTAGCTCCCTTTCAGACGCGCTGTGTTAAAGAGTAACCGTGCTGCCTTGTATTGCCCTGGTGGCCTGGGGGGGGGGGGGGGGTTTCTCCTTCAGTCTGTTGTGTGGGGAGAAAGCTGTTGTTGCTGCTCAGGCGAATGGAAATCCCATCATGAGTCTTTCATTGGGCTCTCATGAATGACGTTAAACGAGCAAATAGGCTGTTTTCTGTAAAGCTATCGACAACAACAACAAAAAACCCCTGTGAAAAGACAGAGCTTGAAAAGTAGGAAGTTAATGAAATGTCACTCTATTCGAACACGCTATTGGTTTAGGACTTGTTGTATTATATGCCATTAACACATATCTCGCTGATGTATGGATAATAAGCTAATAAGATAAGATAATAAAATATTGAATCAAATGTGGAAATGCGGTTGCGGTTGGAAATGCGTATTGAAAGGCACATTCACCACATGGAAGGTGGGATTAGGCCGTGCTGTACACGATACATAGATGCAGATTAACAGGAGATTACGTTGCATCAGACATTCATACCATAGAGAGCAACAGTTGAACGACTGATTGAGATTCTTTGATGCGTGGAGGCTGGCAAACTCTAGAGTCCTGTCCTGCCAAACAATGCAACACAAACATTGACGTTCACAGGAAGTCAAAATACACGTTTTACGACTGTGTTGGTATCGGTATTCATGTCTTTTGTGAGTTTCAGTGGTGACCACTCACTTCATTTTTATCATGAAAACCATTCGGTGGATGTATTTCTTGGCCCCTTTGTGAGACTGGAGTTGAACTATTCCCAGAATGCTGATGCGTGACCCGTGTCTCTCTCGCTCTCTTGTGTGTGTGTGTGTGTGTGTGTGCGTGCGTGTGTGTGTGTATGTGTGTGTGTGTGTGTGTGTGTGTGTGTGTGTGTGTGTGTGTGCGTGCATGTGTGTGTGTATGTGTATATGTGTGTGTGTGTGTGTGTGTGTGCGTGCGTGTGTGCGTGCGTGCGTGCCTGTGTGTGTTCTCCAGCCCTGCTCGAGGAACCCGTCCCGAGATGATGTCCGGCGTCTCAAAGCGCATGGCGCCCCCAGACTCGCCTCCCTGCTCCCCGGCACGATCAGCACGTCAGAGAGGAGAACCGGTCCTGAAGACAGCAACTCTCAGTCACCCGCCCCCCACCCCCCACCCCCCCCTGAAGGACACACTTTGCCAGCAGCAACATTCTGAGAAAATCAAAAACAAAAACACAATGGAGGCAAATATCGCTAACGCCAAATCAAGTGCTTTCCCCCCCTGGCCCGGCGAGGGGACCACCTCACCTGTGGCCTTTCACGAAAAAAACAAAACAAGTTTGAACAACATAAGTTCAGACGACAGGAAGTCAGCCGAGTGGGGTTCCTCCTTGTGTGCCGGGGGTTCTCAGGCCGGGTCGGGTCGGACCCCGCCGGCCCCGCTGAGGCCCGGCGGGTCGACGTCCACTAAGGCTTGATCTCAATGAACCTCCCGGTGCCAGAATGAGGCGACGCCACGCCACACACAACGTGCTGGGTTAAAAAAGCACGGGGCTCGCTAGCTCCCCTTTAGCGGCCCGGCGCTAACAACTTGTCAGTCAAACGAAGCGAGCAACGGGATTAAAGTTAAGCACATTGTCGGTGGCCATGTTGTGCCTCGGTGGATTAGCGCGCGGATACGTTTGTTGGCTCGGCATAATGGTGTTTAAAGCAGATAGCTGTGTGTGTGAGTGTGTTAATCCCCGCGCACACATGTGGAGTTTATGTTGGTCGTGACACATTGTTTGCCATTTCACTCGTTGTGTTTAAGCGAAGCTTAGTTTTTCGCTTTGTTTTGCATTGTTCAAGGTGCGAGGTGTGTTCTTACGTTCACACTTTGGCCAAAATCGTATTACGGTTACCTCTGCGCTTTGCACAGCTATTGATTTGTCACCGTTGTCTCACCTTCGGACATAGTCCTTGTTCTGAGGTATGTGTGAAGCGCCGCGTGTGTTCTTACACACTGCATTGTGTGTCTGAGAACACACAATGCAGTGTGTGTGTGCGAGAGAGGTGGGTAGGCTGGCCTGATCTTAACACAGCAGGATGTCCTTTAGGCTTCTCTTCCTATTTAATGGCATTCCACTCATCATGGCAAATAAAGAATTGTGCCACGCGTCATGAAGGCATTGTGTCCCATAGAGACACTGTGTACTGTGTACGCCGCTGTCATTTACATTTGATTGAGGTGTCTCAATCAGATCAGGCCAATTGAAGGGGTGTGATACGGTAGGCCTACAGTCCAGTACTACACACCCAGTCTCCCATTGTTTAGTGTTTTTGGAGGATGATGTAATGATGATGTAATTCCGTGTGAATAGTGATGAAAAAGACTACCCCAATGTGATCCATTGTTTTTTTTTTTTTTACTACCATGTTTAACGACCAGAAATATGACCACGATTGACATACACCTTTTTCTGTTGCCAAATACATTATTTTAACCATGTTCACGTGCCGTTTGATATGCTAAACAATTAAATTTCATCTAAATTATTTAGTGTGCTTTTACCACCAGAGGGCGGCTTTCACCACTTGAGAAACGTGTGTAGGTTAATAAGTGATTTATAGACTATTTATTAGAGTCTAGCTCTGTTGACATGAACCAAAAACACATAGAATGAGTCATCACAGGAGGATTACTTTTAACCCATATCGTTGTTACGACCCATTTATGTATTTCGCCTATTAAAAGGGACACTGAGAAAAGAAAATGTATAATTAAATTCCGAGGCTGATGAAAGGCGTTCCCCAGAAAAAGAGACACACACATGCAAACCCACCTGATTCAGGTCCCACACAACATCACAACGATTTGGATGCAAACGCTGCGGTGCAACGAATCCCCAGCAGAACCCTCAAACGGGGGGGAGATCATCGGCGAGATCAAATTATACGACCCCCATTGTGACGGTGACTCCTCCTGCAAGGAGGAGGAGGCGGAGGGAAGGAGGCGGAGGAGGAGGCGGGGCTCTCCTATACCTCAACACACAGAAGCGATATGCATTGTGCTCCATCTGTCAGTAGCGCACCACCGCGTCCGCGCACCGGAGAGAAGCGTCCGTCCGCAGGTTGGAGAGGAGCGATAAGCCCGTGAGGTCGACGTGTTCCGCGGTGACAGCTCCGCCGGTCTCTGCGCCCGTACTCGGGACTGTCACGCCGTTTCTTTTGTTGCCGTCGCTCGGCGGCCCGATCGCTGGGAAGAAGGGGACAGGACCGGACCCAGTATTGGCCCTGAGAGACGCGATCGGTCTTGTGGCGAGGGGGACGCGCACGACGCACAGGCTCTCTATCTCCCTCCCTCCCTCACGTACAGTCGGCATACACAGGCGCGCAGAAAGCACCCATTATTGAACGTGGACAGCAGACGTTTACCTACAAGCGAAGGCCCGATTGCAATAATCCTGCAGCGATGCCGGGGTTCGACTACAAGTTTCTGGAGAAACCAAAGAGGAGGTTCCAGTGTCCCCTATGCAGCAAGGCGATGCGAGAACCCGTCCAGGTCTCTACCTGTGGACACCGATTTTGTGACACCTGTCTTCAAGAATTTTTAAGGTACGGTGTGTGTGTGTGTGTGTGTGTGTGTGTGTGTGTGTGTGTGTGTGTGTGTGTGTGTGTGTGTGTGTGTGTGTGTGTGGAGATCCACCTCCGTGCAGGTGATACTCAGCACGCCTGCTGGTTTCGTCAGAAACTGTACATGAAGAATTTGTAGGTGTGTGTGTGTGTGTGTCTTCCCTCGCGTTGCATTTCAGCGAGAATCGCCGCCGTGAGAGAACGCCATGCCTGTGTCTGTTCCCTCTAGGCCGATCAAGTTATAACGCGTGTGTGCGTGAACCTTCATATTATGTATTAATGTACGGCTTAATGTTTGCGGCATGCAGTGTGAAAAGGTATTCAGGACTCCGTGTCAACTCTGGTGACAAAAACAAAACTTGACTTCCAGTTGATGTTGTCAGAAGTAGGCCTGCTACAGGAAAAGAGATAGGTGAGGTGTGAAGAGGCTGGCAGGCGGCCATCCAGTCCGTCACTGACCTCATCGCCTGGTGTTTTTTTTTCTTCTTAAACAATAGAATGAAGACTTATCTATAAGAATGGATCCATAAGGTCCAATGTTAGTCTTGGCTTCCAGTAAAATGAAAATATCAGTAAAGTGTGTGTGTGTGTGTGTGTGTGTGTGTGTGTGTGTGTGTGTGTATGTGCACGTGTGTGTATCATCATCATCATTCATGTTACGTTTGAGGCATTGCTGTTGTACGCATGTGTGTGCATGTGGTACGTGTGTGCACATATGCATGCATGCATGCATGCATGCTCTTGTATGTGGGTGCACGTCTGTGTGTGTATGTGTGTGCGCTTATGCATGCATGTGTGTGTGTGTGTGTGTGTGTGTGCGCGCTTATACATGCATGTATGTGTGTGTGTGTGTGTGTGTGTGTGTGTGTGTGTGTGTGTGTGTGTGTGTGTGTGTGTGTATGTGTGTGTGTGAATCCACCGAAGCCTGTGCAGCCCTAGCTTGGTCTGTCTGACTTTCTGCCCCCAGGGCAGCATGGGTTCTGGGTCACCGTAGGAGGCGGGGGGTCTAGACGAGCCCACAGGGGCCGGTCTTAGTTAGCGGATTAGAGGGGATCCCTTTATATTTGGTCTCAAGTCACCGGGGGCTCTGAAGGATCCTCAGCACTCTGAGGTCAAGAGTCCTGCAGGTCGCTCGCCTTGTTCTCACCCTTCAGACTGCTGTGTGTGTGTGTGTGTGTGTGTGTGTGTGTGGTGGGTTTCATGAAAAAATGTGCTTGATTGCATTCCGTTGGGTGTCATGTGATCATTGTCACACTAAAGCACCGCAAAACGCTCCTCGTGGAACCACCCCACTCTAGAACCACCCAAAGTGCCGAGCATATCGTCCCACCAACCACGGGCTTACAAACCAACCCCCCCCTCCCCACCCCCCCGCCCCCCCCCCCCCCCCCCCCCGACGTGCCTTCTGCAACCCTTCCCCCAAATCGATCCCCCAACCGCGACCGCATGCGGCCATGTCGTCCTTCGGGCGCTTTAGCATGTGATGCTAATGGGCCGCGTTTCCGTCGGGTGAGGAGGAATGTGTCAGGAGATGGCCCCGGGGGCCTCGCGGGCCGGCAGCAAAGACAGGGAGTGTCATGGGTTCGAAGAAGGCAGCCCAGCCCTGCAGCTTCACCCCCTCCTGCACACCATCCGCTCTGACTCACGTGTCATCGTCGCGCTCCCTCGG
Source organism: Urophycis tenuis (assembly GCA_036785325.1). Lineage (NCBI taxonomy): Eukaryota > Metazoa > Chordata > Actinopteri > Gadiformes > Phycidae > Urophycis > Urophycis tenuis. Next base: position 303,311 of record JAXIVH010000168.1, read on the forward strand.
GCACCCGTTGGATGTTTTTTGTTTTTAAGTGGTCAGTCGTCACGTGAGCTAAATACGAAGGGTGGATACACCTCCCCCCCCCCCCCCCCCCCCCCCCGAAAAGCCCTTTTGTCCGGCGTGTCCACACGGTGGGCGTCCTTCAGCGAGACACCTAGCACCTAACCTGCTTCCTAATGGCACGATCAGTTAGTGCCTGCTTAATGACTGAGTGCTGAAGGCTAAAAAGGGCCTTGTGTTTCAGAGCTAATCATGGTTGGGGGTGAGAGGGGGGGGGGGTGCTGCTGACGCCAAGGATGTGTCATGAGTCTTGCCGTTAGTAAGATGTGGACACGTTGTGGGACGCGACAGCGGTGTGTTGAAATGATGGATGTAGTAGTGTGTGTGTGTGTGTGTGTGTGTGTGTGGGGGGGGGGGTGTAATTGCTTCGTTCTGCTTCAGAACTTCCTCCTACAGGAACTTCTGTACAGACGGACAAGACGTGCACAGCCGGGCCGGACAGCGGGGGGGGGGCGGGGGGGGGGGGGCGGGGAGTTCACGTGGTGACTGTTTGTTCTCCAAAAATCGATGCTGAATCATTGAACTTTTGACACGCAATCGGCGGTGTCGTGCGTGCTTCTGAAGACGCAGGGCGATGCGCTCGCCGCGGCTCCACTCTGACCTCCCCCGCGCTTGCATCATCTCTCACAGTCCTGATACACCCCTCACCATGTCATTAGTACCTCTTCCTCTTCTCCTCCTCCTCCTCCTCCTCTTCCTGTCCACATATTTCATCATCATCTTCCCCCTGGCTTGACCCGGTCTCTCTGTGTTGTGTGTGTGTGTGTGTGTGTGTGTGTGTGTGTGTGTGTGTGTGTGTGTGTGTGTGTGTGTGTGTGTTTGTGTGTTTGTGTGTGTGTGTGTGTGTTACTGGAAGGTGGTGTATGTTGATGTGAGGGACATTTAGCGGGCTGGTGGTTGCGGAGGTGTTACGGTAGGAGACGGGTCGGTGTGATCTGACTAAATGTTTAGATCGACTGAGCCTTCACGCTCGCGAGGCAGCGAGTGTGATTAAAATGTAGCCCCAGTGAAACACTCGCTCCATGAATTCCTGCTGAATTGACTATTGTGTGTTGAATTGATGGAAGGAATGGATACAGACCAGGCACTTTAGCCTTTTGAGCGACTGAGTGTCTCTCACCAGTGAGGGGTAAATGGGGTAGGGTCTCATTGATGCCCAATGTTTTATGTCAGCTTGGCACTTCAGACAGCTGGCCTTTTGTGTGTGTGTGTGTGTGTGTGTGTGTGTGTGTGTGTGAGTGTGAGCGTGAGCGAGTGAGTGAGTGAGTGAGCGAGCGCCTATGTGTGTATATGCGTTCAGCTGTTCATGCAGCTTTGTGCGTGTGTGTGTGTGTGTGTGTGTGTGTGTGTTTGTGCGAGTTTGAGTGTGTGTATGTGTGTTTGTGTGTGTGTGTGTGTGTGTTTGCATGTGCTTGCATCTGTGTCTCTCTTTGCGTCCTGAATGGGACCCGCGCCATGCATTGCTGATGAATGGCAGTTTTGTTCTGCTCCACCATACCCCATCCGAGGGTCCCATCACTGACACATTCATACCCCCCACCCCCCCCCCCCCCCCCCCCCCCCTCCTACCCGCCCATTCCCCACCCCAGGTGTGTCCCCGGGACCACTCAGGCTTCCTGGGTGCGGATCTGGGTGGGGGGGGGGGGGGGGGGGGGGCTGGCTGGCTGGCTGTCCATCCGCTCCGGACTACAAGAGGTGGTCAGTGCGCTGCACAGAGGCCCGACTCTATCCGCGTCAGTGAAAGGGCTGCGGGGGGTCTCCTCCTCCGACTGCTCTGTGCTCCGGGTGTGAGAAGCCCCTCTTGATGCCCCCGCGCCGGGCTGCCAGTGTCCATTGATGCGCCGGCAAACGGCCTGGCAGACGCTCCCACGCTCACCAGAGCCAGGGAGACGCCGCTGGTGATGAGCAGCGTTGAGAGGGACATGCAGATAGACCTCACCATTATAGTCCCTCCAAAGAAAGACCGGGAGGATAGCACACTACACGTCTATAGAGGCTGGTCCTGTTGGGATACGTTGTGTTGTGTCTGCACTGCTGACGTCCGGAGACACACTCTGAGTGGCGCTCTGTGGTTGATTATATGTGTGGACAGTTGGCGGAGGCCGTGTTGTTTTGCCTCTTGTTATGCAAGGAATGCTACGTTTTGGACTTTGGTCCTGGTCTCTCCCGTGAACTTTGGTATGAAGCGCCGTGTGAGACGCACAGCGGGTTATCCGTCTGTTTTATGGCAGTTTTGACACGTGGCTGCTACAGACGTAAAACTGTTCATCATCACAGGTATTGGGCAAGTCTGTTTTATTAAAATATCCAGAGCCAGCTGAGCGCTGGGAGGGAAAAGTCTGCGTGAACTAAGGTCAGAGAGGTATTTGCTCACGGCTCGATATAGATAACTTTGAAACGTGTGTTGTTCAAGGTACAACAGACAGTGTTTTCTAGGGAAGTGTAAGTGAAACAATGGCTGGCTGCTTGTATTGTTTTGCATTAACCTAAAGCTTTTATGTGATCGCTCTTAAGGTTCTGCAGGAAAAGAGAGAAGGCTAGAGACATGCAAGAGTTATATACTGTATATATATACAGTATATATAAGAGTTCACTTTGCATTTAGCGACATTGATTTACTGTTGCCACAAACGTTCTGCATGTAGAGCCCTTTGCAGCGGTGCTGCGGCTTGTCTTGTGATGGACTGCAACGCTACAGCCCGGCGTTGCTGTGCGGAGCCCTGGTCTGGCGAGCCAGCGGAGAGGTGGGAAGCGGACCTTTTCCGGCTGTTGTCAATGGGAAGTCATTCCTAGAGGGAGACCGGGAGGGAATTACACATCCAGCTGTGATGATGTCACTGCCCAGTGAGAGCGAGAGAGCGAGGGGAGGGGAGGGGAAAGCGGGCTTTGGGTGTTGCACACAGGTGCAAGCGGAGGGCCCCGACCAAGCCAAGACGGCTGTGACGACCGCGCTCGGAACTCGGAACTCGGACTCCGCTTGGCGACGGTCGGCGAAACACAGCTGGTTCCGACTCTTGATTCCGATCCCGAAGCCCCCGCTCGTATGTGTGTGTGTGTGAGTTTCAAGGCTCGGGATGGATCGAGTCACGCGTCTGGCAAACGAGAGAACCTCCTTAACATTCTTCTGGGGATTTTGCTCCATTGTAGCGTCTGGCCGAGCCGCCGGGGCCCTCCGGAGGGGACCTGCGTCCCCGGGGGGCCCGGCGGCCACACGGCGTGCGGCTAACACAGCCTCATTGTGGTCACCCCGGTCTTTGAAGTGTGTCCGGCCTCGGCGTTCACGCGGAGCGCAGACTTCCATCAAAAGGTTTCCTTCAAAGACGGCGGTCGGAAGTAAGGTGCCTCTGTCTATTCATTAGCCAAGCAAAGGGTACCGCGTAGCCGAACCCGAATGTACCGGTTTGGGCCTCGCTTGAAACGCACAAAGGGGCTCCTCAGAGCCTGCGCGGCGGCGTTCACCGTGACTTCCTGTCGTGTAACGCTGATCCGATTTGTCTCCCGGTCGCGTTGAATAATTCAACACAAAGGCATAATATGACTAACCTGGCTCGCCTCCCTTTCACATCCATTGCTGCCTGTCATGCGACAGCCAAAAACACTTCAAAATCAAGCGTTCCATCAGCTTAGCACCCAGTTATAGACTTGCCCCGACATGCCTGCAGGACTAACAGAGACTTTCCTCTATGGATCTCCCAGTCCGTTTGGGGCCAGACAAAGAGGAAAGATATCCCAACTATGCGGGCAAGACACCTTGCCCCACACACACACACACACACACACACACACACACACACACACACACACACATACACACACACATACACACACATATACACACACACACACACACACACACATACACATACACATACACATACACACATACACACACACACACACACACACACACACACACACACACACACACACACACACACACACACACACACACATACCGATAAAGCTAAAGCTGGGACCCCGCCAGTTGGCTCACAACCAATCCAACATGGCCAGTGCCTGTGCAGGGGCACGCAAGCTATGCACAACAACTCCCGATAAAGACAACATGTTTGTCAGGAGCA
>JAXIVH010000168.1:307649-325149 GCA_036785325.1 Urophycis tenuis
AGAGAGAGAGAGAGAGAGAGAGAGAGAGAGAGAGAGAGAGAGAGAGAGAGAGAGAGAGAGAGAGAGAGAGAGCCCAGTTATAGGATTTGCAGCAAATGGACAAAAGCTCTAAAGTAGGGGAAATCAGGTTCAGGGAAAGACCAAGCAAATTTGACCAGTCCATGTTCCTCCACAATCAGTGAGACAGAGTGACCATTGGCATCTAGATGTGGTCAACATGGTACTTGCTAGAGCCATTTCGTTGATGGATTACAGCTCGTAAACAAAGTAAACGACTTGGAGGATGGGTCAGTGATCAATCTGACAAGAGGCGGTTATTTACCAGAAGGAAGAGAGATGCAGTGAGAAGTAATGCATTGTCATCGTGGTTCTTGTTATTGTTGTGTTAGTGCCGAGGAATAGACTGGAAATAGCCACAAGGGTTGGAAGGAAAGTAGATTTGTTTGCCCTATGGAGCCCTAAAGATGCCATGATGTCAGTAACATGAATATATGATGAACCAAAACACTGAATACCTCCAATACATTATGCAGTGAGAAAGATTGATTTCACAAACTAAAATGTAAAAATTTCATTAGCCTCCACTCAGTAAGTAAATGTAATTATTGTACTTGAGATATATTTTACACACATTCATTATTTACTGGCTTTCTTTCAATATTTGGTTAAACATTTCCTTATTATGATAATGAAATCTTGAACAGGATCGTGCATTATTCATGCACACCGCTTGCTTCCAATGTTTGCAGTCGTCCAATCAGAAGCAGGGGCTTAGCCAGTCAGGTATAAAGAGCCTGTTCAGAGTCTGCAACCTGCGTCAGCTGAATAATTTGAGGTAATCGCATGAAATTTTGCACCGTGCTGTAGTAATAATTTCACAGTGTTTAGTGAGTGTTATACTGCAGTACAATATATTAGCAGTTGCTCATGTCAGTTCATCATATTTCCCTGTTACTGACACGTTTAGACCTCCATATCTGGCCGACCTCCCAACACGCGTTCTGACAGCGCACAGCAGAGCCTGTGAGAGGGCGAGCGAGCAGGGCCGTGCGAGGCTCATAAGACTCTTCTCTCTCACCACTGGCACTGCCTGACTGAGGGGAGGCGTTAGCCCTTGGGGAGGGGGCGGAGCCTGCCGGCGCCGGCGGAGCCGGTGGCGCCGGGGCCACCGGTTGGCTGCTTTGTACGACGAAGACGGAGTTCAGGTCCTCGGTGGCCGCAGCCCAGTCGCGGGCCATGGTGCTGGGCCGGTAGCGGGCCGAGACCTTGGCCCGGGGGGCCATCGCAGCCAGAGCCTGCTGGGCCTTGAAGCTAACGTGCGCCCGCTTATCAGCGGTCATGTCACAGGAGGAGAAGAGCTTCTCTTCCAGGGATGGGCCTGGAGGAGTGGACCGGGAACACAGTGTCACACCAGAAACACCAACAGAGTTTAGCGCTGCTTAGCTACAGTCCTACTGATTGGCTTCAGTATAACTTACTTATAGCATAACTTATTGTATAATGCTAATAGTATAACTGTAAGTGTGATATGACTTGTATTGAGCCGAGCCTGGAACTATAGTTATTTTGGTTTGCTGAGAGTGAATAATGTATGATTTTCTTAATTTCCAAGTATATTTCAGGTAGATAACTCCCTGTCAACTCGAGCAGAGCATTCTGCGGGTCCAGCAGTATCCAGATATATAGAGCTGCCAACTCAGAGGGGGGTGATATCAAAACATGTGACATATTCAACATCTAGGTCAATGAACTCCTTGAAGGGTGGGGGGTTGATATTTGTTGTGAACATTGGTCTGTCCTTCTGTGAGTCCTATGTGACAGGCCAGGGGTTCATCCCAACAATGCACACAACACCACAACTTATTCACCAAATCAAAAGGTGTAATACGGGCATGTGAGTGAGCACAATTGTTACACACACACACACACACCAGCGTGAGTGTGAGGCAGAACTCGTCTCACTCCCGTCATGGACGTGCACAAACTTGACTCAATCAATCTGGACGGCCCCAGGGATGGCCGATAGCCACGGGGCTTTTCTGGGCCACACAACACCACAGACCAGTAACTCTACAATACATTTCAAACCTGCACGTTGTTTTTGTTTCCCCCCTGCTGCCTCATTGTTTGTTTAAAATTATTTATTTGAAAGTCCCTGAGACCCCTGGGACTCCATGAACACAGGGATTACTTTGCGCTAAATGAAGTCGGCCTGTGGAGAATAACACGAACCGAATCCTATTTTGTCCAAAAGAGAAGAGCCTCATGGTGCCGGTTTAGGGCCACTGGCGTTCGAAGACTCCCAACGGCTGCATGCCTCAAAACAACACTGAGAATATTGCATCCTAACACACGCCACTACAAAGGCATTAAAACAGAGCAGCGACTAACAAGCCTGCCCCTCTGGTTCTACTACTACTAGTACTACTTCTTCTGGAGGGGCAGGAGGAGGAGGAGGACACTCGACATACTGGTGTTGGGATGGGTGATGAGACTGGGGATAAAGCAGTTGAACGTTACCTTGAAATGTAGTTTGAGAGCTGAGGTGGACAGCAGAGGTTTGAGCGGGAGGCAAGGGGGAGAGGTACCCCGCCATGAGGGAGGGGGATGAGGAGGAGGAGGAGGAGGGGGGGGGTTGGGTCTGAGGGGGAACATGGTGGTGGTGGTGGTGTTGGTGGAAGGTTGTGGTAGAGGAGGAGGAAGAGGAGGAGGAGGCGTCTACGGGCCCCTGAAAGTCACTAAACTCATCCTCGTCCTCAGGGAAAGCAGGGGGGAGGGACTGGGGGAGGGATTGGGGGAGGGCAGTGGAGTGAGATGGCGATGAGTCTGCAAAAATGGAGAAATAAGGATGATGACAGCACACAGCACACACACACACACACACACACTGGATGGGTTCAGTGTCTCACATGAGAGTGAGGGAGTGGAAATCTTTTCTGTGCACTGCTACAAAATACACAGCTGTTAAGCAGATAATTGAGATAATTGGAGTCAAAGATCTGAGAAATTGATTTTCAATTCTATCATTATAACATTAGAAATAAAAAATAAATTAACAAATAAATGAAAAAATAAATAAACTGTCAAACCTTTTTAATAGCACAGTGATAACCATGAGGTTTTAAGTGTCAGTCAGCTGGTATTTTCTGCAGTGCACAAGTGACTTAACTACAAAGTTACAACAAAAACAAAATGCAAACAACCATTGCATATCTATGTACCGATCTATGAAATAATATTAGCACAAGTACAGAAAAAGAGGAAGAAATACCACAATGACTGATGAAGTATGATCCACATAGTATAGCACACACAAAAAGAGGCGCGCTACTTTGGTGTTCCTGGTGCACGGCGGCCTGGCCTGCAGTCTGCTTACTTAAAAAGCAAAACCCTTGAGCGAGGCCCCAGGTGGTGAGACCTACAGACAACTACAGCCGCAGGCAGACCAGACACTCGCCAACATCAAGGCCAGGTGTGTGTCTGGCTGGCCTACAGGTGGTCAAGTCCCCCTGCTGGCCAGTGGGCAGTCACGTACCTGCCTGACCTACGGGTGGTCAGGTACCTGGAGGGCTTACAGGTGGTCTGGTACCTGGCTGTGTTACAGGTGGTCTGGTACCTGGCTGTTCTACAGGTGGTCTGGTACCTGGCTGTGTTACAGGTGGTCTGGTACCTGGCTGTTCTACAGGTGGTCTGGTACCTGGCTGTGTTACAGGTGGTCTGGTACCTGGCTGTGTTACAGGTGGTCTGGTACCTGGCTGTGTTACAGGTGGTCTGGTACCTGGCTGTGTTACAGGTGGTCTGGTACCTGGCGGGTCTACAGGTGGTCTGGTACCTGGCTGGTGTACAGGTGGTCAGGTACCTGGCTGTGTTACAGGTGGTCTGGTACCTGGCTGTTCTACAGGTGGTCTGGTACCTGGCTGTGTTACAGGTGGTCTGGTACCTGGCTGTGCTACAGGTGGTCTGGTACCTGGCTGTTCTACAGGTGGCCTGGTACCTGGCTGTGTTACAGGTGGTCTGGTACCTGGCTGTTCTACAGGTGGCCTGGTACCTGGCTGTGTTACAGGTGGTCTGGTACCTGGCTGTTCTACAGGTGGTCTGGTACCTGGCTGTGTTACAGGTGGTCAGGTACCTGGCTGTGTTACAGGTGGTCAGGTACCTGGCGGGCCTACAAGTGGTCAGCTACCTGGCTTCTTGGTCTGTGCAGAGGGCGTGGGGTGCATCTTGGCATCCCTGCTGAAGCCGTCCAGGTTGCCCTTGATGGCTTCCAGGGCGTCGTCGCGGCTCTTCTCCCCGCCCATCTGTGCACAACAGAGGCCGGATGTTAAACGTTACCGTGACTACCTCCATCTTTACCTCCAGTACTAAGTCTGTGGAATGGGAGGTCATGGCCTAGGGATAGGGTGGGGTATAGTGGGGGTCGGGGGGGGGCAGAGTCTGTATGTATGGGGGTGGGGTCTGATGGGGTTAGGGGTGGGGTTGAGGGGTGATGTCTGGTTGAGTGGGGGCGTAGTGAAGGGCAGGGTCCAACTAGGCGGGGGCTGAGTCTGGTTGAGTAGGGCGGTGGTCTAGGTGGGGGTGGGGGTCTAGCTGGGTGAGGGGTCTCACCTTGGGCTTGACGCTGCTCAAAAGCCTAAGCTTCTGCTTCTGCTCCTCAAACTGCCTCCTCTTCCGATCCTCCTCCAGCATGCGCTGCTGCTGTTCCAGACGCTTCCTACAGGGAGAGTGTGATGCATTACTGGGACACACACACACACCTATCTCTCTCTTTCTCTCACACACAGATATGCATCCATCCATCCATCCATCCATCCATCCATCCATCCATCCAGACAGACAGACAGACAGACAGACAGACAGACAGACAGACAGACAGACAGGTGTACATTCTTAGCATCCATGGCCCTCAAGGGCATCAAACCCTGAACCCTCTAAGTGTCAACACCAAACACCAACAGTCCTTTCAACAAGTTGTTCACCGGTTCTCCGGAACAATTTTTCATTAAAATAATAGATAAGATAAGATAAGATATTCCTTTATTAATCCCCCTTAGGAGAAATTCACAGTGACCAGCAGTACAGGGGATAGATGAGTGCAATAAGAACCTGACTATAGTCAATAAACAATAAATAGATCTACCTAGACAATATTGTGAAGAGCCTCATTGATGTGTCTGTTGAGCCTCATAAAGGAAAGCCTACCCCGACTAAAATGTTGTCAATTCTAAAACTGAAATCATTATCAAACTCCACAGAGTAATTTTATCGGGTGTTTTTCTTGTCAATGCAAGCCTTTCAGAAAAAAAAACAACAAACCAACCGAAAGATATTTTTTTGTCTCATTACCGTCCTATGAAAATGGTGTTCGAAAAAAAACAACAACATCCAAATGAATACAATTGTATGTTCCTTTCATTTCCATGTTTGTTCTCATCTCAGGAAATGATGTGCAAGGACCCTTCAAAGCCAACACAGCGGACAAACAGCTAACGCTAACAGAAACCCAGCATCGACAAACACCCCACCGCCACAGACCATCACACGCACGCACGCACGCACGCACGCACGCACGCACACACACACACACACACACACACACACACACACACACACACACACACACACACACACACACACACACACACACACACACACACACACACACACACACACACACACACACACACACACACACACACACACACACACACACACACACACGCCACAGCAGGCTCAGTCGTCTGCATGCAGAGAGGGGGACCGGAGCGTGAGGCTTACTGATGCTCCTCGGCCATCTGTTTCTGCATGTCCGCCGTGTACTGGGGTCCAGGGGCCCGCATGCCCATGAACTGCGGCTGGCCCATGAACTGCATCCCTGGGGCCTGCATCGCCATCGGCATACCGCCCTGGTGGTCAAAGCACACACACACGCACACGCACGGACACGGACACGCACACGCACACACACACACACATGTTGCTATGGCGTTTTTCCATGAAATGCTCACAGGAGCGGGGAAACACGATGCAATTCCAAGAGACATTAGAGGTCCAGAAGTCTTGTTAACAGTGAGCAGGCCGGGCGGCGCCGTGCTGTTTATGCCGCAGCGGCGTTCAGCGGGATTTGTAAACCGCTACATCTAAAAAAGGTAAACAGGCGGAAATGGATTGTTCGAGGGATCACTGAACACAGCTTCAGTCGTATAGGCGCACACGCGCGCGGTCATGAATGGCAAAACATCGACGCCGCAATGGAAATGTATTACCGATGCTACCAAAACAGGTTGTCAACATTTCAAAGAGAGGCCCATCTTGTTACGGAGCCCGTTATACAACAAATGGAACATTCCCCATGCGTGTCGAGCGTTCACTGCCGATTCTGACATTCATTTTTCTGTATCTGGGGAACGCACAAATAACATCTCTGCACCGCTGGCCCAGTGCTCATCACGCTGTGCTTGGCTTTTACTGAAAGGGTAGATCACTAGTTAGTGTCCTCACAACAACATCACCTGGCAGAGCTTCAGTCTCTTCATTCACATTCAGCACGACTTGATACAGTACATACGTATACATATGTGACACATGTGTACACAGGCGTGAAGATGCATACCTGCATGGGCATGGCGCCAGGGGGCAGCTGTCCCCCGTAGTTCATCCCCACCATGGCCTGCATGTTGGGCTGCATGACCTGCATTATGGGGAAGCCCTGCTGGTGCTGGTGCTGTTGTTGTTGCTGCTGCTGCTGCTGTTGTTGTTGTTGTTGTTGTTGTTGCATGGGCATCATGCCTGCACACATATGTACACACAGAGACACACACACACAGGCACACTTTGTTACTTGTGGTACACAGAAACAGCAAAGAAAATCCTGTTTAGGTATTCTGAATAACAGTCAAAAGTACTTTATTGTTCGGTATCTGGTTTTACACACAGACGACAGTGACATTAACTCGGACATAACGCGACAGACGCAGATAAAACAGCTCGCTCAGCAACATAACCCTGACCCCGTTAGTCATAATAAGAGGTTTTGTTGGGAGCTGGTGGTGGTAACCGTGTAGCTGTAGGAGCCTGCCACATGCTGTATCCGCTCAGCAGGGTTGAGGAGCTGGCTCCCAGCTAAGCCTCCGGATGAGTCACCACATTAGTGCTCAACCAGCCTGGATAAACGGCCCGGTAAGAACGCGCCGTGCAAGATAAATCATCTTCACCCAAAAAAAAAAAAAAAAGAACGCAAAAACCACAAGTGGCACGGGATAATTTATTGACAAATTTACAAACCACCGACAGCGAAGCCCTAAACTGAACCAGCAGCCGTTTTTATAATGACCAGCTTTGCTTTGTTGAATTTTCTCCACAGCGGTGAACAAATTCACACAAATAAAGCGCACAATATGAAGGGGGGGAAAAAATACCCCACCATGGATTAGCATAAATACAAGGCTAGGCTGGCTGCTCTGGCGGGGAGCGCTACGGGCGCGCAGAGGGAGTGTCTCGCATTCATAAAACCAAACTTTGTTAGAGCCAGAGCTTATTCTCTCTCCTCAAGCTGCGGCTTGGGGAGAGAGAGGCGAGGTGAGACGAGAAGGAGCTTGGCTTCGCTTGGCTGCGAACACGAGCGCTGTTGACCGGGGAGTGACTCACCCTGTGTGGGTCTCATGCCCGCTCCGACCGGATACATGAAGCTACGAGAAGGAGAGAAGGTTAAAACCACTGATAATGAGATTCAGACAGACAGTTAAAAGTCGACATGGGCCATCACATACATGCTGTAGTGGCCAAGCACGGAGGCAGTTAGCGTGGGTGGTGGTGGTGAACAACTAAAGAACGTCATGGGATGAATGCATGATGCACGTATACAAAGACACAGGATCGATTATATGTGTCATGTGAGGGGTCTGAAATAGACATTTACAAGATATGAGATAAGTTGAAAAGTAAGCTACGACTTCAGTAACCTGTTTACAACAAACTGAGTAAATGCACTCTGGGCTTATTAATAAAAGATGATCAAATACAGATATACATTGTGTACATTATATTTGCCCAGTATGCTATGCTTGCATTGTCTTGAATGATTTCCTTTTCCATATTTGGACACTATAAATATAATTGACATAATGATATAATTTGTGCAACACACCTTTATTAATCTAAAAACACCTAGATTGCCCATAATCTAGACCTTTTTCTGAACTGTGTAGTCAGACACAATCTGCATTTAAAACAACCCGTACCTTCTGCTTTCATTCTATAGTTGGCATGAACAGCCCATAAAACCACACCGACTACAGGCACTAAATCTGAAAACATTGATCCCAATATAACTGATGCTTGGGAAGACATTTATCGATCAGAGGAACAAGCACATTCACAAGCAACAATTACAGAACGTGCCGCTCGCGAGCCTTTGCTATTTGAGGTGCTTTAAAGAGGCTGTGCCCATCCCTGCAATCTAAATGTGCTTTGGTTATGGCCTCATTTGTATTTGCAAGACTCATGCTAGGAGCAACCTTAAGACTCATACCAATTTAAATGCTAAGTAAGTACCAAATAGCAATAGCAGGAGCATTAACATCAGCTGTGGAACAGGTGTTTAGCTATTATAGTGTTGATTCCAATATAGTTTTTAAACAGCCAACTCAGGCCTGTCCGACTAAAAGGGGATCTATACAAAGATGACTCTTTGGGCAAGGAACTGCAAGGGGTTCGATTAATGTTCATGTTCTTTAGGCTACGGCCTGACAAACTACCAAGACCCCATGAGTAAACAGCAAGACGGAAGGCAACGGACAGAGCAATAAACGGAGCGGCAAATCTTAAACTGGACAGGGCAGCCAGACTCAGCGGAGGCCAGATCTCAGAAGCCAGGCTGAATCACTGGAGAGATTGGCAGCAACTCAATGACACAACAAAACGCTGGAGATAAGTGAAGCCGACACTCAACATGGGGGAGAAAGTTGTTCACAGCTGCTCCGGGGGAAAGATCTGCGGCTTACAAGGCTTTCATGGGAAGAACTAATGATACTCTGGGTGGTGCCACCCACCCACCCACCCACCCACCCATCCACCCATCCACCGTAGAATAAGCGAATATTGGGTCAAGGATTAGCAGATTACGGAGATCAGCAGCGATTTCAGATGTGGAGGCTGGGTGGGGAAGATGATGGGTGGGTTTAATAGCATGAGATCGTTATTTAGAAATTCATCTTGCGACGGTGTGTTCGGTTAGGTTACAAACCCGGTGTGTGGGGATGCCTGCCTATCATACCATGATGACTAGTGTTTGTGTATTCATAGCCAATCCCTAACCAAATGGAAAGTACTTCACGCTCATTGATAATTCATAGGGATTTTTTTGTACAATTCACAGAACATGACAACATGCAAGAACTCTACAACACAATATAATATAAATGTATTCCATTATCAATGAAAATAATATTTAGACAGTATTCCTTGGATAATGGGTACTCGGCAAGTTTTAGATGGAAATACTAAGACCAGTAAAGCACATGTTGTCTTCTTTGCTTTGTCACCCTGTAAGCCACTTCTGCAGACAAAGAATAAATAGCCACATTAACTACTAAGGTCATTTTCCCCCACTGAAATGGTGCTCGGAAATTTGGCATGCACCCAAACGTCACAAGATGGCCTCAGTGTACATTTCCTGCCCTGAAGCCAATGGTACAAAGAATAAAAGAGTGACTCTAGCTCTTTAGTACCTCAATGGCTACTACATTATACTTCCACTAGTTAGACATGTGCAGCAGATTAAATATGAGACATGATTCAAAAAAGGTATTGGACCATCATGGGATTAATGAGGACTGGTCTGACTTTCGAACTGAATAACATATCCAATGTCAACTCCAGGTAAAGGAATGGAGAGCGTAGAGCAGCTTCCTTTAATAAACTCAGTACAGTTCTATGTATAAATACACGGTAGCACTGCTCCATCTACTGGCATCACCATGTTCAACCATTCATAAACGACATTGCGTTCATTGAGACATTATATTTGTCAGTGTCCTAAATTAGTTCATATTTTCCTTGTTGTCTTTTGTAATTTCAACATGCTCTTCGACATTTGGGCAGGATGAAAACATTGTGTTTTTATCCTGCATAATAACGTTGAAATAACATTGTGCTATTTCAGGTATGTCACCCGCAGAGTCAGGCCTATAAGGAGCACGCCACCTAAACTAGGTTCATCTTGATGACAAAACCCAAACGCAATCTGCCCAGATGGGAAAACAAATGCATAATTGAGTTTTATAGAGGAATTAAAATCAACAAATCACCATGACGACAGATGAGTTGGGCCTAATTATGCACAGACACCAGACTACGGTTCTTTGGTGTTCTATTTCAGGTGGTGTCAGTTTCATGAGACTAGTTGAGAACTTGGTAAGGCAGCACACATACATTATTTAAACCACTGGACAACACCAAAGCTTGTCTCATGAATGAATCATGAAGGTGATCACGTCCTACCCTCTCTATATCGTGCCACATTTCAACACACAAAACACATCTGCACGACCTACATAGATATTGAATATTAACCAGTTAAGTGTTTCATTGCGGTTAGCTTAGGGTATTGACATAAGAAAGGCACACAGCATCCCTGTGTGCCTTTCTTGTGTCAAAAATAACCCAGAAATATAAAAAACAAAACAAAACGCCATCCACACCGGCGAACCTACTGAACTGCATCAGCTCAGAGCTGACTCCTACGTCATCACCAGGACCATCAGCCTGAATGAACGTAGGGGCTCCACAGCAGGGGGCTGACTGGGTCGCCACGGCAACTCTGCTCAAGCCCCCCCATCAAAACAAGGCCTTACAGGTCACAGACTGAACGCCATTCTCCCAGCCTGTATGTTATGTTGAAGGACTATTGATCTGCTGCTCTGCGTGTAGCCTACTGTCACACACACACACACACACACACACACACACACACACACACACACACACACACAGAGATCAGCTGGAGTGAGCAACAAAGGCAGCAGGGCGACTGTCATTGACAGCTCGTCTACTTGTTGAAGCCCACGTCGAACCCGGCCCACTGGTTTGTCCTCGACTGGACCAAACCAGTCGAGCTAGCAGCAGCACATCCAGACACCTGTCTACCAGACATCTCATCTGGTCCTCGGTAACAAAGCTGCCCTGCTGGTCGGGGCTCGGTCCGACCTTGACGCTAAATACACGAGCCAATGTATTGCAGGGTATCGTATGAACAAAACAATACCACATTTAGACGCGTATGAGTTTTAAAAAAGACCATAATACCTGCCGCCTCCCCCAGATCCTGGCCGTAGCGCCATCTTGATAACAGTAGTTTCCTAAGCTGGAAGATGACGTCAGCAGCGACGACGTCGGGCACTTCCGGGTTACCGTAATGCACGATGCGCACCGCATGGTGTCAGTGTTGTCAAGACTAAACACCTTCGGTCGTGCTGGAGGTGTGATTTATTATGACGTGGCTTACACTAAATAGCAGATGTAATTTCAATAGTTAGTTTGCTTATTTTTTGGGGGGATATTGCGACCTTTCTCAAGTCTAGATTAAGGTAGATTAAGCTCGTTTTAACTAGTACAAACTAAGGGCCTTATATTTTCATATTGGCAATGTACTTAGATAGAAATAATAATGCAAACAATAACGAACAAGAGTAATATCACCTGTATAACCTGAATAAAATGTTCATTTAATTTGGTAGTTTTGGATCAAATTAAGAGTAACATTTAGGGCTAGCTGTTGCAGCAGGGTTCAGTACAAGGGCAGGCGCACTTCCAGTAACACCTGAAGTATGGGCAATAAAGTTTTTTTTTTTTTTTTCTGGTGTGACAATACAATGTGGTTTCTAACACAGCACACACCTTTTATGACATGAAATCACAAACACACATCTTAAAATAGAGCCGCTCAACAGTTTTCAGTTTTCAACAATGTATGTATCTTTTAGATGTTCTGTCAGATTAACACAGATCTTCTAGTAACAATTATTCAAACAAAACACGCATCACATAAAGTTTATTGATTTGTCTTGTACGACACCGGCACTTTGCCCTTAATGGGTTGTGTTACATTTTTACTGGCTGTGTGAGCCATTCAAAACACCAGTGTAGCCTGATGCGCGGCGTGATTTAGCTGGCCTTCTCATTGTTCCCCCAGTGACAAGGTGGAGTAACAAGATGTGCCCTTCTTCCATTGTCCCACCGCGCCGCTGTTGTGAAAGATTTACAGCTTGATTAGGGAATGTAAAGAAGAAAACGACAAGGCCCTCCGCCATCCATCACCTCTTGCTCCAACTCTTTTTATATTTGAGTGGACTATTGAGGCGATGCTTTTTTTGTTTTTTTTGTTTTTGTTTTATAGTGCATACCCATATCTAAAGGAGCGAGAGAGCTAGCGCCAATCAAAACCAAACGTATTCAGACTGTACGGTGTCACCGAGGCCCCTGATTGGCTCGCCCGACCTGCAAGCAAAACTTTCGCAGCATCAGTGGTTAGTGAGTAATCGCGGGCCGGGCACTCATGTCGGGCGGATGGCGCTTTATGATCCGTGCGACTTATCTTCCTGGTTCCCCCATTGCCGTAAACAACCGCAGGTTTTGCTGTGTGCGGGTGAGTCATCGGGGAGGACTTTACGATGTCGTCCCCTCGCTACCGTTCATCACCTCTCACGACACCGGCGGAGTGGCGATAAGCTCTCGTCAGTCTCTCCACCGCGGTGAGGGAGGCCTTTTCACCCCCCCCCCCCCCCCCCCCCCCCCCACTCCCCCACTCCCCCCGGGGGCCTTTGAGAGCCCAGCGCCACCGTGCGGGGTTTCCCACCCCCTGCTGTGGGGCCCGAGTTTAGCTGGAGGCCAGCCAAACCACTCACTCACCCCCCCCCCCCCCACCCACCCCCCCTCACCACAACTGGCTAGACCCCCCAGAGGAGGTCCAGCGAGAGAGAGAGACAGAGACGAGAGAGAGAGAGAGAGAGACGAGAGAGAGAGAGAGAGGAGAGGGAGAGGAGAGAGAGAGAGAGAGAGAGAGAGAGAGAGAGAGAGAGAGAGAGAGAGAGATGAGTAGAACATTAACCTGGCCCCCCATGCCGGGCATCCCATAATATCCACCATAAATCGTTACCCCTTGGCGCAGTGGGCCTGTGACAGCACCAGCATGACAGCATCAGTCTTGTCAGGAGAGCTTCTATAGGCAATGGGATCATCTGCATTTATGCTCTTCCATCACTCTGCCTGGGTGCGCTATAGAGCTTATTAGGGTGAGATGGTTCACCAAAGGACCCCCAAGACCCAGGCAAGGCCTTGGGGGTCTGGTTGTTTCTTCTTGCCACACACGTCTATAATTTATCATAATTGGTCCGGGCTATCCTGCATTTTATGATTCCTTGTTTGATGCGAACAACAACACTCGCGCTACAACAGGACAATTAATGCAGAATGCAATTAACACACTCGTCAATCATCACTTATGTGCTTGGGCAATTGGCTTTCCATCACGCTGTGAAGAAAAACTAATTTTACTTTGTGGATTTATGATTTAAAAACCAAACAATATACCACGTCTTTAAATGAGTTTTGAAGTGAAATCCAGAGTATCTGTCCCAAGTGTTTAACAGCTGTTAAACAAAAAACGACAACAATTGACCTGTCATGGCTCATAGTACATTTAAACACTTTTTTAAAACCATTCCTTAGTTATTGCTTGAGGTAATAATAATGTAATATCTGGCTTTAGCCTTCCTCTTTTCCTTGGACAACACGTTTTACCACTTTCCTATTATCCATTACCCATTGACTGTACAATGGTTCATCCGTCCTCTTCAAAGGGCTATACAACTGACTGGCATATAGTTTAAAATATAGAATAATACAATGTCAAACATATGAACCAATTATTCAAAACACCCTCTGGTTGTTTTAATGATACAGTAGTAGTTGTTTTTTCAACTAATGCATTTTAGGACTGAAAAGTTTGCAAACTTTAGCAATGGTGGTGAGTAACATTTTATATATATATATATATATATATATATATATATATATATATATATATATATTTCTTCAGGGAGATAATGTTCATGCTAATGCTAAAAGAAAACTTCAAAGGGACCTACCTTTTCACCAGGCCAGCTCAGCGGTCACTGTAAGCCAGCTGATTGTTCCATCCCAGGCCTCCGTGACGGCGCTCCTTCAGGCTGTGATGGAAGGCTCCTCTATCAAAGCTGCTCCATACATGTGTATGTATTTCTCTTTAGTCTCTTGGCGTAAGCTCTGTCGCAGTGACCAATTAGCCCTGGCAGAGCGCGGCCACCGTGACCCTTGACCCCTGCTGGGCAGTCTTACCCATTAACCCCTCGGGCCCCAGCTGGAGTCGGTGTAGTCTCCATTCTTGCTGGCCGGCTAAACACGCGGCCGCATTCACTCCAAAGGTTCCACTTTCTGTCCCTTTGTCCGTCACCACTGTTTCCAGCTCGTTCTTCATGCCGACCCCCCAGGTACCTCTGGGGTACCCTGCATCTGTATGATGCACACACACACACACACGCACGCACGCACGCACACACACACACACACACACACACACACACACACACACACACACACACGCATACACACACATACACACGCATACACACACACACACACGCACACACCACACACACACACGCACGCACACACACACACACGCACACACACACACACAACACACACACACACACACACACACACACACACACACACACACCACACACACACACACACACATACAGACATACACACACACACATAACACATAGAATCACACACACACACACACACAACACACACACACACACACACACACACACACACACACACACACACACACACACAGATGAGTTGGAAATGTTTATATTGGGGGCAATTACAACAAATTAAGGAATATTAGGTTTGGGGAAGTTATACTGATGTATTGATTTATTGATGACTAATTGTGGTCATTTGACAAGTGTTGCTTAGTAAATAAAGTCATCAATATGTCATGATGCACCCTTTTGTGTCAACTCTCCCTGGAGTAAATAAAGGCAGATTCAGAGAGAAGATTGGAGATCAATAATTCTCCAGGCTTGTCAGATGATGTGTAGGGTGTTGCGTGATTGTGCGTTCAGCATGGACAGCACTCGCAACACAACTGAGCTAGTATTGGTCTGGACGGGACATTAGCTGTCTTTTAGGTTGATTACAGGCTTACTGTACACAGGTTGTCTGCTGCTCGGGGCTGTTCCTTTGGATATGTAAAGCATTATGAAACAGGACTGTAGAGACGGATAGACAGAGAGAGAGACGGAGGAGAGAGAGAGAGAGAGAGAGAGAGAGAGAGAGAGAGAGAGAGAAGAGAGAGAGAGAGAGAGAGAGAGAGAGAGAGAGAGAGAGAGAGAGAGAGAGAGAGAGAGAGAGACAGAGAGAGAGAGAGAGAGAGGGACAAAGAGAGAGAATATAGAGATGAGAAGATGTGAAGACAAGACGGGACAAGATGAGAAAACCTGGCCATGGGTCATGGGTCATGGCCATGGTGTCTCTGTAACAACCAAACTTCTCAAATGGCTACCTGATCAATGTGAGTCATTTGCCTGTTCATGTTGTTCGTCAAGTTATACAAAAATATTTCCATAAAATAAAACAAAATTTATCCTGTAAAATGACAGGTTTGACTAAATATGCGTTACTCATTATTTGTCATTCATAATACATGCCTCTCTATTCATAGATATATCAATTATTAATTGTAATTAAGCTGCTGGTTTACTAAGCATGTCATGTCACAACTTCTTGCAATTATAGTAACTGATACTGAAACTGTAATTACACTAAAGACAATTGCCCCAAAGTAATCCAGTACTGTATAACTCCAGTAGCTCCTGTTAACGTTCATTTCTAACAAACTCCATCCCAATTGCTAATTTGTGTGGTTTCTTTCATTCTTCTTCATTCCTTCATTCCTTCTCATTAAAATGTATGCTGGGTTATGACATTAAAGTACTGTTGTTGTTTCTGAGTAGTTGTTTGCCAATGATTTCACAAACATAGCATCTACTGTGTTTGTGACTACATTATTAAAGGCTTCATTTCAACCCATACATACTACTAAGCAAAGTATATCCAGCTCAAACCTAATTTACACTTAAACGTGTACTATCATTGATGTGTTTTCCCATAACTGTTCTGTATACATTTATAACATTTATATATAATATAAATCATCGTACAACATAAACCTAGTCTCTAATAAACCTAATAAATTCAAATCGAATGATATAGTTCAATTAAAATGAGGAAATAACTAATTCTGCTGTAGCTCAGATGAACCACAACAGAAGGTGTATTAAACTTCCAAATGGAATCCATACATAGAGGTTCTGAATTGTATTCTAAACAGTATGTCCCAAACAGATGCAAATTACTTTGCTAATCTTGCAGCTTCTTTTTGGGGAACAGCAGTAAAAAAAGAGCAGTGGGGAGATCTTTAAAGGCGACCCAGGTCTGAAATCAAAGGCCTCATTGATAACCAAATGGAGCAACATCATTGGATTACAAGGGCTGGCCCAGCAGGGTGTCCCCCTGCATGGGCGCCCTCACCCTCGCTGGAACAGTCAGAAGTTAGAACAACACTAACACAGGACACACAAAGGAAGAAATTGGCCTGGGCCTTATGCACCTAAATCCCTTCACAGGGCTTCATTCCCGTGTGACTGTTCTGCAAAAGTCATTCTGTATAAGCCCTTCTGTGGTATGTTCAGCATGTCAAACTATGTCAAACAGTCACGCACGTCAGCTCTCGTTGGCAGAAATTGCTATTGTTCCATCTGCCCCTCCCATCCTTCTTCTTCTCTGCTTTGGCCGGCCTACAAATTGAATTATATTGCTTTATTGTTCCATTACTTTACGCTTGATTGTTTGGGCTGTTGGTCACTGTTCCTCACTATCTTCCCTATCTTAGGTCGTTAGTGGTGGTTGGCGATGACTTCATAATGACAGAGTTTTCCCAAACCGGTGGTGCATTTCAGCCTATAGCTAAAAACAACGATTGAAACCGATACGAGAATTTGTACATATAATTGAGCTACATGCAGGTCATTAAGTGTGACATATGCACAACACACTATAATGGAATTGATGGCACCAGCAGTTATTCTCCAGTTCATTAACTGTTGCATGTTGTAAAAGTCTACTTGTTGTGGTGCTGCCACACTGATGGAACATTAGAGTGTTAGGTGATCACAGTACGCACGCTGTGGGATTAAACACCACTTTGAGAGCAGTTATCAACTGTAAGTCAGTACAAACTTCTGTTTCGATTACACTGATGGTTTCAAAAGCTGACATTGACGACATCAAATGACGAGCCATGTATTCATTTCGAGGCTCATATTATATATAGAAAACAAACAAATGCACATTGTGACTGCATTTCTTGTCCTATCTCAGTGAATTT
>JAXIVH010000168.1:327649-330794 GCA_036785325.1 Urophycis tenuis
GACGCACGCACCCCGACGGGCACAGCGATCCGCGGACTTTCAGCCGAACATCAAATCTCCTGGATGGGGACCCCTGTGGCGAGTCCTTTATCCCCCAGCCCGGGGAGGGACCGGTCACCAGCTCCGGCCCGCGCCTCTCGTCTCGTTTGCGTGACGTCAGATCACAGCGCGACGTGTCCGGGTCCTCCGCGTCAGTCCCGCGGCACACACACACACACACACACACACACACACACATCGTTCAGAAGTTTCATGCGCTATATACAGCTGTATATATGCCTTTTTCTGATGTCTTTGTTCCTTCGTGAGCGGACGGACTCTGGCTATCTCTGAGGAGGGGCGGGCGGGGTTTGGGTGGTTGGGGGACAAAGGACACGAATACTGTTTGCAAAGATTGTAGTTTAAAAAAAAAAAAAAAAAAAAAAAAAATCTTGTGCATCGTTGATCATTCTTTTGGGTTTTTTTTTTTTTTTTTTTTTTTGCTTGACATCCAGCCTCGTCTCGCTTGCGGACGCGCGTGTGGCCGAGGCCGCCTGGAGTGGGTCTGCTGTTGTGGTTACTTCTTCTTCTTCTTCTTTTTTTTTTTTTTTCCCTTCGTCCCCTGACCTCTCGCTGCCACTCCTCCCCCCCCGTTGTTGACCGAGCCGCCGTCCAGAACGCGGTTGTAACCGCAGGGAGAGGACGGAAAAATCTGCTCCGGTTGCCGGGCGCCGACGGAGTCAGGTGGCGCAGCGTCACCAGGCCTGGAGAGGACACTGCGGAGAGAGAGAGAGCGGAGAGAGAGAGAGAGAGAGAGAGAGAGAGAGAGAAAGGTAGATTGAGAGAACGCCCGACAAAAAGTACGAAAATACCCCCCAAAAAATGACAACAGGGACAAAGCGAAACAACAACACACGCTGAACTTAGGTTACACGAAACCAGAAAATCACAACCATGACCGTGTTCCAGGAAAGAAACTGCGAGCTGATAACAGTAAGCTCTACTTCCAGGTGAGGGAATTGGCGGGCATAGAAAGGAAAGTAAATACATCAACTCTGCACCTTCATGTGCCACACCTGACTAAACACCATCCCCATCCCTTTTCCCCTCGTCGTTTTTGTATTTAAACGCCTTTTTCCCCCCCAAGAGAGTGTTTGTGGAATTTCTTTCTTTTCCTTTCTGTGTGAAGGGGTGTAGGCGAGCGACCCCGTAGTGACCTGTCGTCCTGCAAACAGCCTCACCTGATAAAGCCGCCCAGAGTCCTTCGTCATTAGAAACTGCTCTGTACCTAGACGTGGGTCTGTTTCTTTTCGTTTTTTAACAGACTGGGTGCAATTGAGGTGGGTTGGCGGTGGGGTTGTGGAGGGGGGTGGGTGGGTGGCGGCGGGGGCGGGGCGGGGGGGTTGGCTTGGTAAACAGCAGTGTTATAAACCCCGGGCACGTTGAACCAGCCATGAGAAAAGCTGCGGGACCTCTGGCTTTACATCCGTCTAAACACGGCCCTGATAAGGGCCGGCCTGGGAGCGCTGGCCAGGTAGCGCCTGAACAGTCTGGAAAAGGCCCCCCCCCCCCCCCCCCTGGATGAAATGTAAAGCTGTAGCGTGGCTACAGAGAGAGAGAGAGACCGGTCCGGCGCCGTTTAGCCCCCGTCGCGTCCTCGTCACCGATCGATCCGACGATTGATGGCTCCGTGGCGGGAGGACACGAGCACCGCACACTCAACTGAAACTTGAGACTCACTTTGTGTTTTTACCTCCGTAGCCGAACCAGAGCGCACCACGTGGAACATTCTCTCTCAGCCCATCAAACCATCAGCCTATCAGTAGCAGCGCTACGCTTCATCTGCTCTCTCCCTTCCCTCTCTCCCTTCCCCTCTCTCTCTCTCGCTCTCTCTCTCTCTCTCCTCTCGCTCTCTCTCTCTCTCTCTCTCTCTCTCTCTCTCTCTCTCTCTCTCTCTCTCTCTCTGTCTCTCTCCCCTTCGCCTCTCTCTCACAGCGTGGGAAATTGAGCGTGTGAAAACACCGGGGACAGCATTTCAGGCTAGAGCGATCACTTAGAGCAGGGAGAAGCGGGACCGAGGGGACGAGAGACTAAGGTAATTACCAAGAAAAACTCCAGCCCCAAAATCCCCCCCCCCCCCCCCCCTCCCTCCCAGTCTAACGCCCGCCTGGCCGTATCATTGGGCCGGCCTGGTAGCGGGACGCGGGCCCCCGGAACCTGTGATTAACGGCCCGGGCTCATTTCCTGGTCGGAGGCAGGGGTCCGGCTCGGCCGGCAGAAGCAACGCTCCCTGTCTCTCTCTCTCTCTCTCTCTCTCTCTCTCTCTCTCTCTGTCTCTCTCTCCCTCTCTCTATCTCTGAGAGGAAAGCCGAAGGAGGCAGCATTAATCAAGCGCCGTTCGGGCTGAGGGCACATGTGATTGATTGGCCGGGTCTATCTAAAGGAAATAGGAATTCAGAGGAGTATATTGTCCGTGATCCTTCGGCCCTATTAGTTTGGATTCTCCCCTAGCAACAACGGTATTTGGCCTGAGGTCAAGCACTGGCAGCGACGCGCCGGACAACACAAACGGGTGAAGAGTGCGGTGTGTGTGTGTGTGTGTGTGTGTGTGTGTGTGTGTGTGCGTGAGCGCACACGTGTTGTTAGTGTGTGTGTGTGTGTGTGTGACGTGATTAGATTACAACGCGTTTGGTGCCGGTGGAACTATGTCAACTGAACTGAGGAATAGTATTTACCCAGGACAGTCCCCCGAGTTGCACCATCTTGTTTACTGGAGCATCCTAATGTGACAGGGATTAAACAATAAACACAGTCAATACACACACGCACACACACACACACCTACGCGCCACACACTATGCACTCTCCTCCTGCCTGCCCCGGCTCCTCTAGTGCTCTTACACCTCTTGTTTCTCTGGGTGCATTTTATGTTTCCCTGATGAGAATGAGGCCAAGTCATAATTATGATAATAATAAATAAAATAATAGGCCTAGATGGAGCATTTGACATTTCAAACTCTTGCTCCATAATAAATGTTGCTCGCTGGTATGAGATTTGTTGAGCTACAATTTTGCTTTTGTTTCTGTTTTGCTTTGTTCTATTCATGCCAACTAAATACACATATATACACACAGCTTGTGTTGACAAAAAAGGAAATACGTGATG
>JAXIVH010000168.1:330994-343494 GCA_036785325.1 Urophycis tenuis
ATTCTCATTCTCTCTCTCTCTCTCTCTCTCTCTCTCTCTCTCTCTCTCTCTCTCTCTCTCTCTCTCCCTCTCTCTCTCTCTCTCTCTCTCTCTCTCTCTCTCTCTCTCTCTCTCTCTCTCTCTCCTCTCTCTCTCTCTCTCTCTCTCTCTCGCTCTCCGCTCGCTCTCTTGTGCAAGGATGAGTTATGTGGCCAGGTCTCAGTAGTGCGGGGGGATGTGTCTTGCACCTGCAAGCTAGCCCAGTAATCGGTCCAGACAGACCATCCCAAACTCATCAGACCACACAGGTTCATGTCTGTTGCATGTGTCCCTCAAAACAATCACACATGCAGTCCTATGGACTGACATGCGCCAAAGCAACCTTACTGGAAACCACAGAACAAAGGCAAAACTACATTTGCTGTTGCAAAACACATGCAAGAGCATATTTTCAGTATTTGCCCCGTGACCAATTCACTGCAATCCCTTTCCTTCCTTGTAAGTGCAGTGTCGGTCCGGCCCCGATGCTCTCTGTAGTGGCTCAACCACAGCCTGGCCCGGGTTCACGTCCAGGTCTCCAGTCAATTCACCTTAAAACTAGCCTCCGTCTCACCGCGTTAACCCCTTTCAATAACCCACTCCCTGTCGCCGTTGTTGCCGCGCCTGAAGCCTGCGAGGCGACGAGACGGATTTCAATCACCCGGTGTGTTCTGTGATTCTGAGACACTGCCACGCCGCAAGGAACTTATTTATACCGAATCTGGAGAGGGTTCTGAGACGAGCGCGCGGCGGGGACTCTTAATGACCCTCTCCTCCACCTTCCCTCGTTCCCCCACGCTCCCTCTCTCTCTCTCTCTCTCTCTCTCTCTCTCTCTCTCTCTCTCTCTTCTCTCTCTCTCTCTCTCTCTCTCTCTCTGTCTCTCTCTCTGTCTCTCTCTCTGTCTCTCTCTCTCTCTCTCTCTCTCTCTCTCTCTCTCTCTTTCTCTCCCTCGCCGTCACCCTGTGTGCTCTCTGCTTTGTTTTCCTCCCCTAAATCAGGCCGGTAGTACCCTCTTGTACTTGGGCTGAAAACCTGGTCGTCCACAGGAGATTGCATGAGGAACGAGGCCTGTGTGAAGCCACCAGAGAGCCAATTAGCCTGCTGAGTTGGTCAATGATTGTAGATACAGTGGGGTGAGCGTGAGCGATGCACGCCAACGTTCCGGGCGTGTGTGTCCTATGTCGCGTAGACCGTAGCGCCGAGCCCAGACCCGGATCACACGGTGACGGTGGTTGGGGGAAAATGGGCGGAAAAAATTCTGGTGGGTTTTTAAGTGCGTGTCTATGGCTCTGTAGATTGCCGCGGATGTCGTCTGCCGCCTTGCACAACAATGAATAAACGCACAGGGCCTCATAGTGCTGCAGAACAAAAGCCAAAGGAAATAAAGTTGTCCCGGCTTTAACCTCATTCCAAAGAGTAATTGTATGTTGCTTTAATAGAGGACTCTGAATGAACAGATATCTCTCTGTGACCGTAAGCTCCCTCCCCTGTGGTTTCCAGGAAAGTGGCCTTGGGTAAAAGTGCTCCTCCCGGCCCTAAATTTCTCCCCGGTCCCCACAGGACGCCTCCGCCGGCTGGGCTAATTGAGGAGATTACAAACCGTGCCTTTCTCCTGCTAATTAGCATTGGTGTGTCGCCCGGAATGTAACGGGCCTGGACTGGGGCTCGGCCCTCCGCTCTTGCAGGCCATTAAGATCCACCCCTGCCGCCCCACTGCCCGCGGTCATAACTTCATTAATGGCTCGGCTCGTTTTTTTCCTCCCACCGCGCCTCTCTCCTGCCCTCTGGTGAGGCCCGGCTGACGGTAGGGACACTGGTGTGTGTGTTTGTGTGTGTGGGGGGGGGGGGGGTCACCCCGGTTCAGCCCATGGCAGCTACAAGTGTTATTGGAATATTGGAAAGTGCCTGCGCCGCTGTATGTCGTAATATTGTTTGTTATGCAAGTGTTATGGAAAATAAAAGCGCCCTGGCCTTATTTGGTTTGGAGTCATTTGGCTTCGTCACACTCCAATCCTCCAGTTGTCACTATACTCCAGTTGTAAGTATACTCCTCATCTGTAACTATACTCCAGTTGTAAGTATACTCCTCATCTGTAACAATACTCCAGTTGTAAGTATACTCCTCATATGTGACTATACTCCAGTTCTAAGTATACTCCTCATATGTGACTATACTCTAGTTGTAAGTATAGTCCTCATATGTGACTATACTCTAGTTATAAGTATACTCCTCATCTGTAACTATACTCCAGTTGTAAGTGTACTCCTCATCTGTAACTATACCCCAGTTGTAAGTGTACTCCTCATCTGTAACTATACTCCAGTTGTAAGTATACTCCTCATCTGTAACTATACTCCAGTTGTAAGTATACTCCTCAGTACTCCTCAAGTGTAACTTTGTAACTCCGGTTGTGAGTGTACTCATAAGATGTAGCTTTGTGCCTCATTTGTAACTTTGCTCCTCAGTTGTAACTGTACTCCTCAGTTGTAACTTTACTCCTTTGTACTGTGATTATCGTCAGTGCACAAAGGGCAGTGACTACTTTGATTGCTAATGTGTTATTCATTTATGATGAACAGCATAATAATCCACGTCCTCTGCATCTACGTCAATTTGCTTTCCTACCACCTCCAACAAATCAATCCTGTCTTATTCATCACGATTAATATTTCATCTTTCTGTGTGTGTGTGTGTGTTAGTGTGTGTACGTTTCTTTGTGTTTTTTTGTGTATATGTGTGTGTGTGTCCGCGTCTGTGTGTCAGCACATGTTTGTTTCTGTGTGCGTGACTTAGTTGTAGTTGTTGAACCATGACAGATAAACCGCATGCAGTGTGTATCTTTGTAATGTGCTCTGCTACGTTTGTGATCCTTTTATTATTCTGTGAACCAAGCAGAATAAAACAAACCTCATTTCCACTTCTTTGCATTCCCAGTCCACCAGCAGCTCTGCATCAACAATCACTGTATTCTCTCTCACTCACAAATATTGTGTGTGCTGTAAATTTGCATTGCGTTCATTAGAGGCATTGCAGGCCTCTATTGACTGTAATAAAATAATAATCTTCGTTTCGCTTGTGATACCAATGACCTCTCTGTGAACCAGTCAGGGCATTGTAGTGGCTATGACGTCTCCCTGCCACTAGGCTGGAGCATACCTGCATTAGGCTAGAACACATCTGTATTAGGCTGAACACACCTGTATTAGGCTGGAACACGCCTGTATTAAGCTGGAACACACCTGTATTAGGCTGAAAACACCAGTATTAGGCTGAACACACCTGTATTAAGTTGGAACACACCTGTATTAGAATGGAACACACCTGTATTAGGTTGGAACACACCTGTATTAGGTTGGAACACATCTGTACTAGGTTGGAACACACTGTATTAGGTTGGAACACATCTGCACTAGGTTGGAACACACCTGTATTAGGTTGGAACACATCTGCACTAGGTTGGAACACACCTGTATTAGGTTGGAACACACCTGTACGTGTCCAGGAGCAAGATGCCACCACTACCCGCTTCTCCCTAATGCTCTGCATCCGTATTCACTGTCAACTCACTCTGCATATGAGAGGAGTCTCCCAAAAGGTAATAGAGGGAGTCCATTAGACTCAATGGACTTCCCTGAATAAATATAAAAGGTTTGAATTGAATTGAAGATATTATAGTGCAGAGCGTTCCCTGACGTGCCGTCCATGTTAATGAATCCAACAGCAGTGGCTCCTAGTATGTCGGACAAGATGGCGCTCCAGCAATTCATTTCACACTTGGTTAGTGGCTCATATTATTGGATTCTTTCTCAGTGAGAGAGTGTCGATATATTAAAGCCAGGTGTAAATGATTCAATACAAGTTCCAGTTAATTATGCAAACACATTATGCAAGCACTGATATAGGCATAAACGTGTCAGCATTATGAACGCATATACAGAAATGCACACTTGCACGGTCTCGCACACACAAATTAGTACATATATATTTTATTTATATATTTTTTTTATATAAATTCACACACACGGCCACACATCCCCGACCACCACCGCAGTCCTACTGTAGTATTCCAGCCTTCCCCTCAACACCTCCTTTGTGCGGTGTTTTGAATTGAAGCATGTCGTCAATTGTGTTTCCGCGGGAGAGATTGACAGCTGGTCCCGGCGGTTCGGGCGGGCCGTTCTTTACAGCAGAAGGTCGGTCTTCCAGTTAAGGGTCAGTCGTCCTTTGTGGCCACCTGACTTCCCCATTCATTATAAATAGCCACATCCTGCTGGGCCGCAGAGGAAAGGTTGCGTTCGCCCCAGCCGATAAAGCCAGTGTAAGCTGCCCATCGCTCTTAGATTCTCCTGCTCTATTAGTTCCATTTAGGATGCACGAGTTGTGAGATTTACTAGGTAATTAATGAGGTGGGGGGTGGGGGGGTGGGGGGGGTCATGAAGATATTAAGGAATTATTACTAGGATTTAGTCATTTAGCTGTTGCATTCATCCAAAGCTAGTTTTTTTTTTCTTTTTAATACATTAACAGGGGATTAGTGGAGGCTAGTCCTCTTGCTCAAGGGCGCCTACGTAGACCCTGGACATCGGGGGTTTGAACCCAGAACCTTTCGTCTGGGGAAAGCGGGAGATTTCTGAAATTACACCCAGGGCTTTTCTTTTTTTTTTTTTTTTTTTTTACTATTATTGATCTGCCGTTTCAGCTAAATAAATGACCTGGCGCGGAGCTAGACTTACACCTGGTGGTCGCGATGTTCTGCAGGAGGCCGGGCGGGGCGGTTCTGTCTCAGGTCAGGCCCCTCCGGTCCACCCCAGTCTACCGGGCCTGTCTCTTCAGCGCTGCCTTCGTCTCTCTCTCTCTCTCTCTCTCTCTCTCTCTCTCTCTCTCTCTCTCTCTCTCTCTCTCTCTCTCCGTTTTGTGCCTCTCCTTTTTGTGAAGGTGAGTTTGCTGTTGTTTGTCTCTTGAGGGCGGAAGATAGAGAGATAGGCGGAGGGAGAACAAGAGAAAGTACACGCCAAGGTCAGACCACGTGGCTCTCTCGGTTAGAGCTGGTTAGTTCCTGACAGCGCAGAGAAAGCTGGGATTCCTCACAGGCTGTCAGGCGCTGGCTGTGTTTTTTCAGACGCCCGCGAGACAGACGTGAGCCGAGCGAGACGCTGTCTGGCTGCTCTTCATTATCTCTGGACTCTTTTTTTATTCCACCCCACCCCACCCCCTTTTTTTTTCAACTTTCAACTTTATCGCTCTATCATTGAAGGCCCTCCCTTTCTGTGATTCCTGCCAGATTGTGTCTGCTCTGCATCAGGAGTACAGACAGGGATGAAGATCCCCCCCCCCCCCCCCCACACACACACACACACGGACAGGCACACACACATACACATGCTCACGCACACACACACACACACACGGACAGGCACACACACATACACATGCTCACGCACACACACACACACACACGGACAGGCACACACACACACATGCTCACGCACACACACACACACACACACACACACACGGACAGGCACACTCACACACGTGCTCACACACATGCTCACACACACACACACACACACACACATACATGTGCTCACACACATGCTCACGCACACATGCAGACACACACACACACACACACACACACACACACACACCTGACTCGGCCCGCCTCTTCCAAGCGGGGCTCCCGTCCCTCCGGGTGATTGGTTTATCCGGGTGATTGTTGGCAGTTTGATTGGCAGCGTGGATCCACCTGCGGAGAGGGATAGAAACAACAGGGAGCGGCGACTGATCAGACAAGGGGGGAGGAAAGGGAGGATGGGGGCGGGGGGGTCGGGGCCTGAAGGGAGGCTGTGACGGGCTGATTGAGGGGTGAACCCGGTCCCACCGAACACCTAAATCAAGCGCGCTCTAAAAGTCAGCTTTCCCGGTGTCGTTTGGTGGCGAAAGGCGTTGCCCATCGATCCGGCGTCTTTGATGTGGCGTGGCGCCGAGTCTTCCCGCGCGGGCGCCCCTAACATGGGCGGCGCCGTGCTTCGTCTTGGTCTGAAACTACTCGCGGATGAGCGGACGCCACTTCAGAACTGTATCAGGTGGCCTTTACTCTGAAGGGACTGAAAACGATAAAAATGTGTGTGTGTGTGGGTGTGTGTGCATGTGTGTGTGTGTGTGTGTGTGTGTGTGTGTGTGTGTGCATGTGTGTGTGTGTGTGTGTGTGTGCGTGTGTGCGTGCGTGTGTGTGTGTGTGTGTGTGTGTGTCTCTGTCTTTGCCTTTTGAGTGCACGCACGCCTCGAATCAAGCGTGTCCCCGTCGACAATAACCTCCTGTTGACAAGTTAATGATGAGTTAATTGCCTGGTGAGGACTTTAAGCTCATTCTGTTCATGATCAAACCGCTGAAACCCAAACATTCCGCCTACTCCTCCTCCTCCTCCTCCTCCTCCTCCTCCTCAAGGGCGTTTTGTTATCCCACCGCTCCTGCAGCCGCCCCGACCACCACGTGCTCCGTTTGAAGGGGTTTCAGGGCGAGGAGGAACAGGGAGAAGGTTCCGGAGACTTGAAAGCAGTGGCTTGTGGGGGGTGGTGATGGTGGTGGTGGTGGTGGTGGTGGTGGTGGTGGGGTGGTGGGGGGGGGGGGGGGGGGGCATGTGGGACTGGGCTGGGCTCCTGCTGGCTCCTCTTTGGTGGGGGGCGGGGAAATCTCAGTGTGTGTGTGTGTGTAAGGGGGGGAGGGGGTGTCCTTACTGTACTTTTGAGTGTGCTAGTGGGAGGGGGGGGGGGGTCTTTGAAGTTCTGCTCGTAGTATCACATAGTTGGCCGTCTTTGTGCTGTGATTATGCATTCGCCAGGCCGTCTATCTGCGACGCCCGGCACACTGCTGAACATCAACCACGCTGTCCACCCCCTCCGCGCAGCCTGCCCCCCCCCCCCCCCCCAGACCATAGATCAGTGTCTGGTGAAACAGGGCTACGTGGAGCCCTGGGGGAAAACATACCCCCAGGGCTGCGTTGTCAAGGCCTTTCAGAGAATACTTGTAAAATGTAAAAAAAAATAAATGCAGTCCTTTTGTTTTGTTTTTCTGTCGTTCTTACATTGGTTGTGAACCCCGTGTCATCAAACGCGTTGCATCGCGAATCCCGCCGAATATGGTGGCGCATTCATTATCTATCGTCCATCGTCCTGAACTGTTTGGTGATGGAGACCAGGATGTTGTCGGATCAGACGCTGTGGAGGACTCTACAAGCGTCCGCGGTCTGCCCGGGGTGAGGCCCGAAGCCCGGACCGACCTCCCCAGACCTGCTCACTAACGAGAGGCCTCACGCCTGGATGAGTATGGGAAGGCCGTGGACTAAAGGAGGACAGCTCTTGGAAGGGCATTTCACCTGTGGTGAGGTGCAAGGGGTGCAAGCGAGAGCTTAAAAGCACGCGTCGTGTACGTGGGGGCTAACCGTTACGTCGGGCCGTAGTCTCGCTATGCTAATCGGCAGCTGTTAGCGTTAGCGGGGTTTAACCGAGATAACAAGTCGCGCCTCTCTTAACCCCTGGCGTGTACCCACAGCTGCAGAGTGTGTTTGTGTTTGTGTGTGTGTGTGTGTGTGTGTGTGTGTGTGTGTGTGTGTGTGTGTGTGTGACTGTGCATGTGTCTGTGTGTGTGTGGGAGTGAGAAGATAATAGGATGTCTGCTGTGTGTGTGTGTGTGTGTGTGTGTGTGTGTGTGCGTACACACCTCTATTTATTTTGTGAAACACACATGTGACAACATTCCTCAGTAAAACAAGAGCCAACAGAGAGAGTGTGTGTGTGTGTGTGTGTGTGTGTGTGTGTGTGTGTGTGTGTGTGTGTGTGTGTGTGTGTGTGTGCGCGACGTGAGAGTGCAGGGTAGAGATTGCCCTGAGACGTGTGTGTGTGCGTGTGCGTGTGCGTGTGTGTGTGTGTGGAGCCGAACAATTTGAAGCCGTCCGAGCAACGGTCCTTGTGTTTCCCCGAGATGATGGCGTTAGAGCAGCGCCGTGTTCTCACGGAGACTCGATGCAGCGCCGAGTGTCCTCCTCATCCAGAACACCGCGAGCTTTACGTTCAATAATTCACGCGGAGTTCCCTCCTTTCTGTGTGTTCTCCTGTCTCCCATGTGTTGTGTCCTCCCGCTTTCTGCGTTCAGTCGATCACACGCCCCTATCATTGTGCTCTATTGGTTTTTTTTTCTTTACTCATATACTTTTATCTAATTTCTTCCTTTTTTTTCCTTCTCCTCTGTCTTAGTCATTATCTCGCTCCTAACTCCTCTTTCATCTCCCCCCTCACACACTATCTCTCTCTCTTTCTCTCTCTCGCTCCATCTCTCTTACTCCCCTCCCTATCGCTCCAACTCTCTCATCCTTTGCAAGGTCAGTGAGTGCAGAAGGTTGGGCTAGCATTTGTCGTCGCCTCTCTCTCTCTCTCGCTCGCTCTCTCCCTATCTCGCTCTGCCTCTCGCTCGCTCCCTCGCTCGCTCTCTCGCTCACTCGCTCACTCGCTCTCCCTGCAGCCACCAGCGGAGGTGTACCACGCAAGTCGGTGCCATGGTGAAGCATTCCGTCTCGTAGCTTCCAGTCTGCTCCGGGAGAGAGCTCTGTAAAAAAAAAATAATAATAATAAAAGAAAGAAATACGCCCGCACGCCCAAAGCAGCGACGCAGCACCCGGTGTGATCCCATCTTTCTTATAGTTCCAGGTTCTGTCGTCAAGTCTTCTGAGCTGCGCCTGGAAGTATAGAATCCCCTTTCCGAGGACGACAAGTGGACTTTTATCGCATTTGATTCAGAGTCGGGGGATTTGAAGTCGACCAATTATTCCTGAACTCTCGGAGCGGTGGTCTCGGTGTCTGGGGGGGGTGGGGGGGGGGGGGGTGGTGGTGGGTGGGGGGCGGGGTGGGGGGGCTGGCTCTACGGGCGGATGAACGCCGAGCGATGACTGTGGATATTCCTCCCGGCATCCTGTGATTCCTCCGGGTGGCGGCGATCCCAGCCCCTGCGCGCCGACCGTCCCTTTGCGCTCAGCCAGCCGTCGCCTCTTTAGCCCTTGGATTTAGCCGATCATGTCTTGAGACGGCAGCAATCAACCAATATGATGACCGTGAGTATCGCCTATGGAAGGGGGGGGGTTGAAATGCCAATGGCTATCTATCTGCGACTGGGTACTTTTGACCACATCCCGGCGCTTCCTGGTGTGTGTTGAATTCCGGCTGGTGTTCGGGGTAACGGTGTGGCCGCCCGCGTTATTTATGTGGCCGGCGTGACGGCGGTGGTGGTGGTGGTGGTGTCGGTGGTTCGGCTGTCACCATGCCCGTGGTGCTGGGCGTTTCTGTCCCCGGTGTCGCCGAGGGATATCGTGTTTCTCCTGTGACTTTTTTTTGGGAACATGACATCATTGGGAGAGCCATGAGAATGACTCCGC
Organism: Urophycis tenuis; assembly: GCA_036785325.1. Taxonomy (NCBI): domain Eukaryota; kingdom Metazoa; phylum Chordata; class Actinopteri; order Gadiformes; family Phycidae; genus Urophycis; species Urophycis tenuis. The sequence continues at coordinate 340,443 of JAXIVH010000168.1, forward strand.
TCTATAGAAGTGACAGCCTCGTATTTAACCCCCCCACCCCTCCCCCCTGAGCGACGCGTTATGTCCCACCATAACCTCAAAAAAAAACAAATGTTCTGTCGCCTGGTGTGGAGATGTCATCGCCGGTATTCTAGGCTGCTGTGGAAGTGCTTCGACGAGGTTTGCGTTCAATAACTGGGCGTGAAGCGCTGACCGACCGGCGCTCCGAACCCCCACCGAACCATTAGGAGTGGTCTTTGACGTGAACTACACGTCCCCAATAACACCGCGCTTGGTGTGCGGAAAGGGGGCTGTGGTGGGCAGCTGTCAATCTGCATGTATTGTTTCCCAACAAATCCCAGCCCGTAGACCAGCCTGTAGGAGGTTAATCCTGGTGCGGATCAACGGGACGCACGCCACACGTCTCTCTCTCTCTGCCGCCACACGTGTGTGTGTGTGTGTGTGTGTGTGTGTGTGTGTGTGTGTGTGTGTGTGTGTGTGTGTGTGTGTGTGTGTGTGTGTGTGTGTGCGTGCGTGTGTGCTCTCTCTCTCTCTCTCTCTCGCTCTCTCTCTCTCTCTCTCTCTCTCTCCTCTCTCTCTCTCTCTCTCTCTCTCTCTCTCTCTCTCTCTCTCTCTCTCTCTCTCGCTGTCGCTCTCCTACCAGTCATTACGCATGTGTAGGCTACGATTTCGTGAGTGATCGGCGACTCCTGCCGAGCCCACGTAGCCTACTACTATGTTGTTGAGCGGCAGTGATTCGGGGGGCTAAACGAGGCGATCTGAAAACCCGTCGGTGAAATTGAATGAGATCGGAGGCTTCGCCGCTGCTGCCAACTTGGTCGCTTGATAATGTTCTGATTCCGAAATTGAAATTCGTAGTTGGACGGGGGAGGGGGGGGTGCTACGTGAAAAGATGACATGCCGGGGTTTCAAATAGCATGGATCCGTAAGCTGTCACCGTGCCGCCGGCGTTCTGGATGAGTACATCGGTAAGGCTGACCGACCGTATCGCACCAGGGTGCCGTACGACGCGCATGTCTTATGTGCAATGCAAGGCGTTATTAGGGCCTACTTTATGTATTTCCTGTTCAATACTGCCGGCGAGTTGGACAGCAGTCTATATATAATAATAGGTGGCGGCGATTGCAGAACACGGGGCCCACATTCGTGTAGTTGCTGCACGCAGGCGCGCTCCTTTGCCCCCCCCATGCCCCCACGACGTCAGCTCGTCAACATGCAGAATCCAGCAGTCAGGTTTAGTAACACTGGTGTATTATTAACAGGCAAACACGAACAGAATAAGGCCGTGGCCGTGGCTGGTCCTCGTGCATGCATGCATGCAATAACTTGGTAGCAGTTTACCTTCATCGCAATAAATGATGTATTTCTGGCTCCATGTTCTGATTTGTTAATGTTCAGCGAAAAAAAAAAAGAGAATGGCCTATATCTTTAAAGAGCATCAGCAGCTTGCACCGTCTCAGAGGAATTGAGTCATTTCGAATTAGCCAGCTCGGATACATTCTGCACTGGCTGGTCTTTGACGTCAACAGCGATCATCTCTGCAGGTGCTGGGGGGAGCTGTGTTCTGGGCTGGATCTTTCGGCAGAGTCATGATACTATGATGGCTGTTTGCTCATGAAACACCGTCGCCTAACACACCGAAATGTGAAACGAGGCTTTGTATGATGCGAGAATCCCTCCTCATGTAGCCGTGGAAACAAGCGACGGTCTGTTCAGCGGACCTTATTCCATCCAGGCTATTCTCTTCTCCTCGCCCTATTCATGTGATAAACTCCCTTCCCCTAAGATTAAAAAAAAAACCCTCCTTGGATTATAATGCAACCCTATGTCACCAGTCACAAGCTGTGAGATAATCCATTCGCTTGTTCCGAGGAACACAAACAGCAGCAGGCATGCCTAGTTACATCTGTCTGGGAGGTTTTCAGGCTGCATCGCTGTGCGTTTCCCCATGTCTGTTGCAGCAGTCCATTCAGTGATTGGAAGACACGGTCACTTCCGGTTCCCTGAAGTGAACACAATTAGTGTGATGTCAATCTCAAGAAACACACACACACACACACACACACACACACACACACACACACACACACACACACACACACAGACATACACACACACACACACACACACACACACACACACACACACACAGACATACACACACACACACACACACACACACACACACACACAGACATACACACACACACACACACACACACACACACACACACAGACTCACATGCACACGTCCGCACACCCGTTCCACTGTACATTTGACATTTAATGAAGGCAGAACATGCTGTGGAGGGTTCATAAAGGCGTTATAAAGACCGCCTTCCTTCTGCCAAAAGGAAACCTGACGGGAGCAGGGCATGAAGAACTACAAAGGCAGGAACTTCCTGTCTGACAGGAAGTGCTTGTGGTCACTGATCTCACACCACAATGTCGATGTGAGCGGCCTTGTGTACATACTTCCCTAAAATCCCCCCCTCTCTCTCTCTCTCTCTCTCTCTCTCTCTCTCTCGCTCTCGCTCTCGCTCTTGCTCTCGCTCTGTCGCTCTCTCTCTCCTGCAGGATTATCGGGAGGATGGCATGGACCTGGGTAGCGATGTGTCCAGTCGCTCCAGCTCCGAGTCCAACTCTAACAAGGTCACGCCTTGCTCCCCCTCCCTGGACCTGGTCCCCCTAGAGGACTACAAGTCCTCCCCCTCCCTGGACCTGGGCACCCTGGAGGACTACAAGTCCTCCCCCTCCCTGGACCTGGGCACCCTGGAGGACTACAAGTCCTCCCCCTCCCTGGACCTGGGCACCCTGGAGGACTACAAGTCCTCCCCCTCCCTGGACCTGGGCACCCTGGAGGACTACGAGGAGGACGAGGACTACCAGGAGTACAAGAAGAAGGTGATCGAGGAGTGGGAGAGCGAGTACGGCGAGGAGTGCGCCTCCCCGCAGCCTCCCGGCCCGGAGGAGCGCGGCTCGCCGGGGGTCCGCCGGGGGGGCCCCGGCGGGCGCCACCCAAAGACAGTGAACAGCCGGAGCCTCGCCGAGG
>JAXIVH010000168.1:355994-358378 GCA_036785325.1 Urophycis tenuis
ATACCCACACACACACGCACACACACCACACACACGCACACACACCGCGCGCGGCACAAACGCACACACCACACACGCACACACACACGTACATACCCGTACACACACGCACACACACATGCACACGCACACACACCGAACCTCCGATGACCATTGTCATCCTCCTGTGACCACAGACCTTGTAAGCAATCCTCCCCGATGACAGACACAGTGTGTGTGTGTGTGTGTGTGTGTGTGTGTGTGTCGACCCCCGAGCAGATTGTTGGGCGCTCATTGCCCGCGTCATCTGGTTGTTTATGTTCCTCCAGCTGGCCTGAACGCGATGACGGCCGCCATTTATAGCGGAGAGGAGAGGCGAGGCGGCCGAGAGCAGAGGCCGGGCTGCAGTGCACGCCGTTTCTCTCTCTCTCTCTCTCTCTCTCTCTCTCTCTCTCTCTCTCGTCTCTCTCTCTCTCTGCCTCTCTCTCTCTCTCTCTCTCTCTCTCTCTCTCTCTCTCTCTCTCTCCTCTCTCTCTGCCTCTCTCTCTCCTCTCTCTCTCTCTCTCTCTCTCTCTCTCTCTCTCTCTCTCTCTCTGCCCCTCTCTCTCTCTCTCCTCTTGCAGGAGACTGCAGAGATGATAGATAAAATTCTTCACTGATCAGTCAACACAAAGATTCTCTCTCTCTCTCTGTCTCTCTCTCTCTCTCTCTCTCTCTCGCTCGCTCTCGCGCTGTGCATCGCGCGTGGCTGTGTTCGCTGTGTTCACTGTACGCCGTGAATGCACTTCATTATCCTCATTAGCGAAAACCCCTTGTGACACGCACACACACACACACTCACCCAGAATTACACCCACACACACAATTACGCCCACATGCACATCTATAGAGACCCCCCACTAACCCGCCGCCCGCGTTAGTGCCTCCACTGGCAGAGGAGTCATTCCCGCCCGGGCGGGAGGGGAACGGAGGGGAGCCTGCCCTCCCAACACACTGGTCTGCACTCGGCACAAAATGTCAGCGCGCTCACGGCGGCCCGCCCGGCCCTCCGTCAGTTTTCCTCCGTCAGCGGCTAACAGATGAGGGAGAGAACTGAAAGCGCATTCAGCTAAAATGAGCATATTTGAGTGGGTATGTGCGTGTGCGTGCGTGCTTGTGCGTGTATGTGCGCGTGTGTGTGCGTGTGTGTGTGCGTCTGCGTGCTTGTGTGTGTCTGTGTGTCTGTGTGTGTGTGTGTGTTTGTGTGTGCGTGTGTAGGTGTGTGCGTGTGCGTGTGTGTGTGTGCAGGTGTGTGGGCGGGTGCGTGTGTGAGAGGCTGATGGAGTCACACCATGGGTGGATTGTGTACTGGTTCATTAGCAGCACAGTGTTATTACACATCATCTACCACTGTTCAGCCCTCGCTCCCCTGGGCTTGTCACTGTCTCTCTCCCTCTCTCACTTTTTTTCTCTCTACCTCTCTCGTTCGCTCTCTCACTCCATCTTACTCTCTCTCACTCTCTCTCTCTCTCTCTCTCTCTCTCTCTCACTCTTTCTCACTCTCGCTGTTTCTCTTTCTCTATCTCCCTCTCTTCCCCTGCTTGCCAAGATGATTGGAGGCATGTGGTTGAATGTTACTCATTTTTTATGCCGTTTATAATACGCACACACACACACACGCACACACACGCGTGTTGTTTTCTAGCTCTGCATATCTGAGGAGATGAATGTAGGAGGGATTCCTGCTGCCAAAACACACTTTTTATCACATCTTCACATCACAAGTCCCTTTAGATGTAAATGCGGACCCCCCCCCCCTTATCTGTCGGCTGTCAGCCCGCCCGGTGGGTGGGGCTGTCGCGGTCTCTGGGCCTCATCCACCTGGCGGCCATCTTAACGGCGGCCTGGCACGGACAAGCTGATTGTGGAATCAGCATTCCCGCGGTGCCCCCGCTCCCAGCTGCCGCCGCTCAGAACCAAGGTGAATTCGGCTTATTTTCAACATGAGAACACCAGCCCTGTATGGATTATATATGGAGTATTTACCCAGGGAATGTCATAAATTGAATCGAATGTTATACAATGTGCACACTGCATTGCACACACGCACGCATGCACGCACGCACGCACACAGCACGCACGCACGCACGCACGCACACACACACACACACACAGACGCGCACACACACAGACAGTGTTTCTCTTCTGCGTTGGTGCTGAGGTGGAACACTGGCTTCCATGTGAAGGTCAGTGACGACGTCGTAGCAAAGAACATCATATCAAAATTCATGGCTCAGTCATATCAATGCACCGGCGCCTAGAGGTTATACGCTAGATCTGATTGCACAATTTGGTAGCTTTTGTGTGTGCGTGCATGTGTGTGTGTGTGTCTGCCTGCCTGCTGGCCTGGGTATATGTAAATAGAT
>JAXIVH010001680.1:5000-17596 GCA_036785325.1 Urophycis tenuis
AGTTATATTGACTGTTAACAAATTCCAGTGGCCTATTGCAAGGCACCTCAAGGCCTACCCCCACTTAGGAACTGTTTGTGGAATTAGCACTCGACAAGAAAACACAAACCGCCCGTATGTTTTTTGTTATGTTCACATATTAGCCCATACATAGGGGCAGCAGGAACGGAACAAATGGCTGACTTTCCTCCATGCAAATCACCACTCTCTTGCGCCACCAACATAGCCACTAGCTGAAAACACAAGTTGTATAGAAACACAGTTGTGTCACACAGTTCTAGTAAATAGCCATATAGTATGGGGGTTATAATCTGCACTAGACACATGCAGGTTGTCGTTAGTACGTGCATCCATCAGGGCACGGTGGGGCAGCTGAAAGTCAGTGCAGGTGTCACTCCATCTCCCCTCGTGGGACATGACGTGTTTTTCCTGCATAGTACGATGTCATTGGTCGGGAGCGCGACGCCGCATTATCTACAGTATGGGGGAAAGGGAGGTTGATTCCCATTCACACACATAGCCTACACACACACGCACACACGCACACACACACACACACGCTTCCCACCACAACCTATCACCCATCGTGTAGAACACCTACCTTTCGAGTCGCAGTCAGCGCAGAATTTGTTCTCCTCCAGCGCCAGTAGAGAGTTAAGGACAGCCTGGTACCTGTCAATGTCTTTCACAGACTTCCCAGTCATCATCGCACTGTTTCAACACCTCCACAGCCCGGGCTTTATGTCAAACACTCAACTAACACTACAATGCAGCAAACGCGTGTTCCTCTTCCTCTTCGATAGATTAAAGCTGGATTTTTCACTTCGATGCGATGTTTTTCTTTCAACCGACCCGGCATGCAGGTTGCAGGTAGTTTGAACCTACTATTGTATTATTATTATTATTATTATTATTATTTTAAATAGCATTCATTGCTCATCGACTCCCGCGGGCGCATCCCTTGGTTTTCCACCGAGGCTTCTTCCTCAACTGTCCTCCTCCTCCTCTTCTTCCCCCTCGCGGTTACTGGCAGCGGCCGCCGCACGGCCGTGCGCGCACACGCGTACAAACAACGTGCACGTCCACACACGCACTTCACAAACACTAGCGTGCGGTAGGCACGCAGACACACACACACACGCACACACACGCGCACACACACGCGCACACACACACACACACACGCGCGCGCACACACACACACACACACACACACACACACACACACACACACACACACACACACACAGTATATTTATATAATCATAATTTTGTTGTAACATTAGGCAATTACCAATATGAGTAATAATTTATTATTTTCACATTCATGATATACAATAACTAACCTGATTTAACTCTATTATCGGCCAACACAGCACCTTTATACCGGCTAACTAAATAATAAATATAATACATGTATTTCTCATTCCTCCGGAACAATAGGCGGCGCTAGTGTACGAAGTCACAAGAACCCTTTGACAGCTGACCGGAAAACCAGTTCTAAGGTGTTAACAATCACGGGAATTACTCAGTGGAAAACAAATCAATAAAAGATTAATACATAGCCAGTCGTCCAGTGTAACGCAAGACACAATGTCGAGGCAGTCCAACCGAACGACAGACAACAAGAAGATGGTGAGTGTCTCACTGCGCTGCCCGGCAGGCTGCTTGGTGTTAGCGACATGCTAATGTTAGCTAATTATCTGGATACTAATAAGACTCTGAATGTGTTGTCATTGGATCACATTGTGTTGTAATGGATCACATTGTGTTGTAATGGATCACATTGTGTTGACCGAATAGTGGACACGTCCTCTGTTTAAAGCGTCGCCCTCTTAATGTTGCATGAGGCGTCGAATAAGAACCAGGTTTCCATTGCATGTCTTAGCTGTAGCTTCAGGGTGGTAGTGCTATATACACCTCGCAGTAGCTGTAGATTCTACTGCGAAGACCACCGCTTCAACAGATTGCAAGTTGCTCCTAAGCGTCCTGAATGGTTGATAGTGGTGTTTCATGTGTGCCTGGCCGTATTACTGACTGGCAGACGTCTTGTCACTCATTCGGGTCGTTTTCATTCGGTTTGGGCTTAAAGATGGAAGAACGTATGCCACTGTTATTGACCTCTACTGGCATGATGGAACATATGGCCATAAACTGGGTTTTTTTCTGTGCATGATTTTGTTTGAGTCCTGTCGTCATTTGCTTTGCAGAACTCGGAGTTGTTCACACTCACATATGGGGCTCTGGTCACCCAGCTGTGTAAGGACTATGAGAATGATGAAGAAGTGAACAAACAGCTGGACAAGATGTGAGTCGTCTTCCTATGACAGTTCATATGGCAGTCCTATGACCATGACCTATAAACACTAACAAAGGGGTGAAAACCTGTAATAATTCAGTAATTACATTGCATATAATTAAGTAATTACATCACTACTCATTCCTACCTACTAAATAACTAATGATAACTACTCTTAACTTCATCCATATATGCCTACAAACACCCTGTAACTAACAGTTTTTTTTTAGCTATCACAATAAAATAATATGCAAAGCAGCCGCGGCCTACTGGTTAGAGCTTCGGACTTGTAACCGGAGGGTTGCCGGTTCGAACCCCGACCAGTACGAACTGCTGAAGTGCCCTTGCCCCACCTAACCCCTCACTGCTCCCCGAGCGCCGCTGTTGCAGGCAGCTCACTGCATCGGGTTTAAGTGTGTGCTTCACCTCACTGTGTGCCTCACCATCACTGTATTCTGAGTGTTTCACTAATTCACGATTGGGTTAAATGCAGAGACCATATTTCCCTCACGGGATCAAAAGAGTAATTCTTCTCTTCTTCGAAAGCAACTGCTATGCAGAGGGCAATAATAAATGATCTCGGGACTTGTTGACCACACCTGCACTGTACCTCTCCTCGTCCACCATGTTTGTAGTCCATCCATCGCTCACCCAGATAATGACTAGATTGTTTGTCTGTGGGGTGTCTCTGTATTGATCTCTCAACCATTTGCTACTTTGGCACATTTCACTGCCCCTCAGTCTGCCACATGATGTCTGGGCATGAACCAGACAAGAGTGGAGGTTATTAATCACATCCCACACATGGGCATGGAGGCCTGCACACATTGTCAGGCTCCATTCAGAGAAAGAGAACTTGTACTGGAGGAGGGCAGTACAACCAATAGATCATAATGAAGCAGTCGGTTGAAATGTGATTTCTTTACATGCCTCGTAAATCTGTGATTCCAAATGTTCTTTTGTTGCTCTCTGCTTTTTGGCGCGCCTCAAGGCCCAGTGATGTTTTAAGATCATGACAAGCTGTACAAAGCAGTGTCCAGTGGCCACTGTGTCCAGTGAGTGCACTGTGTCCAGTGGCCACTGTGTCCAGTGAGTGCACTGTGTCCGGTGGCCACTGTGTCCAGTGAGTGCACTGTGTCCAGTGGCCACTGTGTCCAGTGAGTGCACTGTGTCCAGTGGCCACTGGGCTTCGCTTCCTGCCCACTGGCCAGCATCCAACCTGGTTACGATGTGGTCTGCATGTTCAGAAGACCTTCCCTTATCAGAGTCACCCTCTTGTTTCACAAAGCGTCTGGACCAAGGAACTGTCTCCAGCACTAAGTGATGTCTGGTTGTTTTCCTTTCCACTGGTCTTTCCAACGTCTCTTATTCTCTCTTTGTCTCTGCTTCTCAAGATTCAAGATTTCTTTTTTTATTGGCATGGAAAACGTGCATTTACATGCCAAATCCAATTAAGTAATATAAGATACAACATATGATACGAAATTCTAATAGTAAAAATGTAACAAATACAGTAATCTCTGTCTGCTCTGTGTCTCTCTCCCAGGGGTTATAACATTGGCGTCCGTCTGATCGAGGACTTCCTGGCCCGCTCTAGCGTTGGCAGGTGTCAGGATTTCCGAGAAACAGCCGATGTCATCGCTAAGGTAACGGCTAGATTCCAAGCCAATCAGAGCATGACTGTGGACGCCTCCCAAGACGGAGAGAGGAAGTGAGATGAAAACAGACAGATGGGCTAGAACTGTGGTAGGGGGAGAGAGAGAGGTGGAGAGAGGTAGAGAGAGGTAGAGAGAGAGAGAGAGAGAGGTAGAGAGAGAGAGGTAGAGAGGTAGAGAGAGAGAGGTGGAGAGGGAGAGGGAGAGAGGGGGAGAGGGAGAGAGGGAGAGAGGGAGAGGGGGAGAGGGGGAGAGGGAGAGAGGGAGAGAGAAGGAGAGAGAGAGAGGCTTGGAAGACAGGAGAGCTAGCAGGGCTTACAGTGCCCTGTGTGTTGGGTTACAGTGATTCTGAGTGTACCGATTGGACCATGTCATTAATCATTAATCGCTTAATGTGGTGGTTTTCCATTCTAATGGACTATGGTAGTGGGACTAATGGTCCCCATGTGATGATCTATGTGAATTATGATTTATTTAAATGGTCACACACATACACGCGCTAGGTTACAGAGCACGGCTATTTCCTGTTCCTCTGTTTTAGCTGGTTGTGTTTTTATAAATGTATTGCTAGACGAATGCACTCAGCAGTGCCTGGGTGGACTGGCTGCGCTGTACTTCTGTGACCGGCCTATATACTCTGTTCTGTTTTAATAATAGTGGATCTGTTATGTTATGTACAATATGTTCAACCTGGCATGTGCATTTAACGTCAACATGAACCAAATATCCAGTCAGTGTTGGTCAATGCTGCTGTGCCTCCTGCCTCTGCCTGTACCTTCTGGGCCATCATGTGTTCCTCACACCATGTCTTCATCACCTGGCAGGTGGCCTTCAAGATGTACCTGGGCGTCACCCCCAGCGTGACCAACTGGAGCCCTGCTGGGGACGAGTTCTCCCTCATCCTGGAGAGCAACCCGCTGGTGGACTTTGTGGAGCTGCCCGACAACCACAACGCCCTCATCTACTCCAACCTGCTGTGTGGAGTCCTGCGGGGGGCTCTGGAGATGGTGAGGGGGGGGGAGGGGGGGTACTGCTGCCCTGCCCCTGTTCTGTGTGGGGGAGAGCGGCTGTAAGGTCCCTTTAAGAGCTGCTATTGGAGTGTCGTCTGTTAGAAATGCCGCAGCCACCCATCTGGTGTGGATGATAACAGCCTCACAGGTTGGTGAGTGGAAGGGGCTGGGGAGGACTGTTTAGTGTGGATTGTGGCTCATGAGCTGATTTTTTGATTTTAGACTGAAGTGCAACAGCTCTCAATGGAAAATGTAGAGATGGAGATGTGCTCTCTGCCACTCTGTCACTGTCACTCTCTCACTCTAGAATCTCACTTCAAACAAAACGCCACAAAGCATCTGCCTGGTGCTGTATCTTCATGTCTAAAGTAAGGGTCAGAACCTTCCAGATGTACATCCACATTTTGAGACGTTGACACGCACGTTCAACTGTCAGTGTACAGGACAACATGCTGCGTGTTATACTGCATGCTGTCCAGACTCTAAGCCCCCCATTCAGAAGAAAAGCCACAACTGCCTGAAGCCCCAGAGCGTCAGAGCGCCAGGCTCTTGCACTGGCTCTTACAGGCCCCTTACAGGCCCCTTACAGGCCCCTTACTGGCCCCTTACAGGCCCCTTACTGGCCCCTTACAGGCCCCTTTCAGGCCCCTCACTGGCCCCTTACAGGCCCCTTACTGGCCCCTTACTGGCCCCTTTCAGGCCCTTCACTGGCCCCTTACAGGCCCCTTACAGGCCCCTTTCAGGCCCCTTACAGGCCCCTTTCAGGCCCCTTTCAGGCCCCTTTCAGGCCCCTTTCAGGCCCCTCACTGGCCCCTCACTGGCCCCTCACTGGCCCCTCACTGGCCCCTTACTGGCCCCTTACTGGCCCCTTACAGGCCCCTCACTGGCCCCTTACAGGCCCCTTACAGGCCCCTTACAGGCCCCTTACTGGCCCCTTACAGGCCCCTTACTGGCCCCTTACTGGCCCCTTACAGGCCCCTTACTGGCCCCTTACAGGCCCCTTACAGGCCCCTTACAGGCCCCTTACTGGCCCCTTACTGGCCCCTTACTGGCCCCTTACTGGCCCCTTACTGGCCCCTTACTGGCCCCTTACTGGCCCCTTACTGGCCCCTTACTGGCCCCTTACTGGCCCCTTACTGGCCCCTTTCAGGCCCCTTTCAGGCCCCTCACTGGCCCCTTACTGGCCCCTTACTGGCCCCTTCCAGGCCCCTTCCAGGCCCCTTCCAGGCCCCTTACTGGCCCCTTCCAGGCCCCTTACTGGCCCCTTACAGGCCCCTTACTGGCCCCTTACTGGCCCCTTACTGGCCCCTTCCAGGCCCCTTCCAGGCCCCTTCCAGGCCCCTTCCAGGCCCCTTCCAGGCCCCTTACTGGCCCCTTACTGGCCCCTTACTGGCCCCTTACTGGCCCCTTACTGGCCCCTTCCAAGCCCCTTCCTTGCCCCCTACAGGCCCCTTACTGGCCCCTTACTGGCCCCTTACTGGCCCCTTCCTGGCCCCTTACTGGCCCCTTACTGGCCCCTTACTGGCCCCTTCCTGGCCCCCTACAGGCCCCTTACTGGCCCCTTACTGGCCCCTTCCAGGCCCCTTACTGGCCCGTCCCGACACCTGCCCCCCTAACGTGTGTCTCCTGGGGCTCTCAGGTCCAGATGGCGGTGGACGTGCGGTTTGCCCAGGACACCCTGCGGGGAGACAACGTGACGGAGATCCGCATGAAGTTCATCAAGAGGATTGAGGAGAACCTGCCGGCCGGGGACGAATGATGTGGAGGAGGAGGTGGAGAAGGAGGTGGAGGAGAAGGTGGAGGTGAAATACTGTGAGGGGTTGGGTGGAGGGCAGGTGGTCCTTCACCTCACTCTGTGTCTTGCTGGACAGAGGACGAGACATTGAAATGGCGAGATGAACCATCGGACAGACACAGGAACCAGAACCTGGTGCCACCTCTTCTTATTCCTGAGTGGGTCTGCGTCTCTCCAGCGTCCACGCTCACTCGTCTTGTCAGACACACTTAACGAAAAGCTAAACTAAGGTCTGTTATTGTTGTTGTTCTACCTTGTAGTTCTTTTGTCCTTTTGCTCTCCTCATTGATTGGAGCAGGAAGCCCTTTACCGTTCCACCACAGGGTAGAGACGGTGGTTGCCCAAACACATTGCCTGTTGCCACCAACATGTCAAAGAGCTTCATCTGTTCTTCATGGGACACAGCCCTCCCAGGGCTGTAGAGGGGCATGTTGGTTCTCCTTCAGACACCACGGCAACAAGCTCTCTGCATCTCGCTCCAGCCGTGTCAACATCAGATGGAAAAAAAAGATGTATCTTCTTCATGTAAGGCTGTAAATGATCTTATTCTTCTTATGCTTTTTTGTTTTTCAGTTTTTTGTTGTCTTTTTTTTTTAAATCATACCAGAGACTGCTGCGAGATTTGCGGCACGTTAACTTTTGAAGTTGGACATGCCGTATAATAAATCACAACTTATTTAATGTCACAATCTCATAGGTGCTTGTGTGTTGAGGGAGGGAGGGAGGGGGGGGAGGGAGGGGGGAGGAAACCTGGAACACATTAACGGCTCTCCCATCCTGATACACACACACACACACACACACACACACACACACACACACACACACACACACCACTGCTTGTACGTGCTTACTGTGTTTTTAATTTTTTGCCTGAGTGCATTGTGGGAGTGTTTTTCCCTGGGAGTACCGTGGCAGTTTTTTAACTCTGAAACAACAAAAAACAGGCCTAATGCCTCCCTCATGTTTGTTCAGGGTGTGTGTGTGTAGCATGTTTCTGTGGAGAATGGAGGCTTGCTTGATGGTAAAGGTGAAACGGCCAGCTGTAACACCTGTGAATGGCTTGACGTCATCCAGAATCCAGAAAACAACGTCTCATTTAGGCCGGGCACTCACCTCGTCAATCACCCTCACAAAGGTGGCCATTCACACACACACACACATACACACGCATACACACACATACACAAACATCTACATGAAATGTTCTCTTCAACGCTGTGAATTGGTTGATATGGGATGATGTTTACAATATGGGGTGATGTTTTCTGTTTTGCATTCTCCATCATTTCATACTTTTTCGAACTCCTAGGCTACGCCTGAAAGCACTTTGGGTGGTTTGGATAAAATTCTGCTGTCAGTCATCTGACATGGGATCATGACTGGATCACGTAAAGAGTCTATAATTGCTAATGTATGTCACCGTCATTGACTGCATTTGCTGTGTCCTTACCACAGTTCTGCACACGGCCACCAGAGGGCACTGCGCACATGGCGGTCCCACATCTCCCACTAGCGCGCGCCTCTTACACAATGCGTCCGAAGGCGTGTACGTGAAGCGTGTCGGACGCAGACGAGGTGTATAATACGAAAGAAAACAATTCTTCTTTTGGAGGGAAGCCTCCGAGACTTAACAAAAAATAAATCATCAAACATTTCAGAAAGGTTCAGTTTATAATTTTTAAATCCGTAGAAACCAGACGTTGAACAGAACCTCCCTGCGCGGCAGCGTCAGAATCTACGCCTCGTTTCGGCGTCGGACGGCCGATGACAGCATGCAGTCTTTGTGCTTCATAATTGCAGGATGGATGTGTGCAGCGCAGAGAAGGTTTACATAAATCCTCACTGTCTGTGTCCTATGCCTCTGTGTGTTCGTCTGGACACACACACACACACACTGAATGGATAACGAGGGGTAAATGGATTCTCCTTGAGGGGCCGTCAGCGTAAAACAACCCCCCCACTCTAGCTGTAATGGGAACGCTCATCACCATTACACACACACACACACACACACACACACACACACATCTATATTCTGTGCGTGCTTAGGAAATACTTGTGGGCGGAGCCCTGGATGCAGATTGACTCCTGATGAATGGGATGTCTAGTAGGGATTGTGTGACTGCACCATGTGCACCTAAAGGAATTCTCTGGAGCAGTACGCACACACACTGACACACGCATGGCTGGGTGTCAACACTATAAGGAATGCATTGTCTTAACACGCTGCTGTTCTCCCATCTGTGTGTGATTGTGGCCCAGGCCTCGTCCGCCACAGCCCACGCCGTCGTTCCCAGACTTCACACCGTGCCCAAAATATGTAGGCTGTGTTATTTTCTCAGGTGCTGATGAGGAAGCCTTGTGAGACCGTGAGAGATCTTTAAGTTCAAGTGGGCAACAGAGTCATTTACTTTGTTCATCTGATTGGCTTGACTGTTAATTAATGTTAGACAGTGCCCATATAAAGGGTGAAGGGGCATTTAGCAGATTGTCCAAAGCGACTTACAATCAGTACATTTTGTGGGGTTCGACATGTGGACAGTTGGAGGAGGGGGATCAAGGGGATCGAACCGACCCTACGGTTAGTGGACGACCCGCTCTGTCCTCCCCGCTCTACACACTGAGCTACTACTGCCCCATATGGATAACTCAGTTGCTGCCCAGCCAATGGCAGACTTGATATTCATTTCAAAATGCAAAACTTGAATATATGGTTGGTCTCACAAGGCTCCTGACTGGGAGGTATATCTAGTAGAAATGCTACAGGTTCCTTGTGTTACAGAGATCATCAGCCTCTCAGCCATCTCTCCCTGAGAAGAAGAAGCACCATGTTCAGTACAGAATCTTTTGAAGCTCTCGTCAAAAAGATTCAATATTCTATATGAACAGCCCATGGGGGAGCTGGAGTTGTGGGGCCTGGTGGACCTTGGGACGATGTGCGGCCATCAGCAGAGCGCTTGTAGCTGATTCCAGAAGAACCAAATGGAGGAAAGGCTGCCTGAGTCTGACAACTCCTGGCCATCCGTTTGGATCGGTTCTCTGACAATGTTCTCCTGTTCTCTCATTCATTTTGTGTATGGTTTGGGCCAGGAGAGTGGCTACAGGGTTTAGATCCCAGCCAAAAGGAACTGGGTTCACATTGTTCACATTGATGGCATACATGTAGACCTCCTTGCCTAATGCCTGCTCTATAGGACGTCCACGTTCCTCATGATTTTCTGAAAGAATTGTGGTCCTTTTCTTTTGGTCTTCCATGTTTAAGAGGCTTCCTGTTGTTAGGGCCCATCCATGTTCTCCAGGGTCTGGTTTGTCAAAAGAAAATACATGTACAGCACTTTGGGGTTGGAGGTGGTGGTGGTGGTGGTGGTGGGGCTGGTGGTGGTGGGGGTGGTGATGGTGGTGGGGGTGATGGGGGTGGTGGTGGTGGTGGGACATGGGGTTTGTCACGTGTACAGCACCTTGGGGGTGGTGGTGGGGGTGGTGGTGGTGGGACATGCGGTTTGTCACGTGTACAGCACCTTGGGGGTGGTGGTGGGGGGTGGTGGGGGTGGTGGTGGTGGTGGGACATGGGGTTTGTCATGTGTACAGCACCTTGGGGGTGGTGGTGGGGGTGGTGGTGGGACATGGGGTTTGTCACGTGTACAGCACCTTGGGGGTGGTGGTGGTGGTGGGTGGTGGTGGGACATGGGGTTTGTCACGTGTACAGCACCTTGGGGGTGGTGGTGGGGGTGGTGGTGGTGGTGGTGTTGGGGGTGGTGGTGGTGATGGTGGTGGTGGTGGGGGTGGTAGGACATGGGGTTTGTCATAACATAACATATCTAGCGTGGCAGGAAGAAGGACTTTGTGAATGAATATGTGTAAGTATCCATTGAGGAATTCCTCACAGCATGCACATAAACATGATGTGAGTTAGGGTGAGGGTTAGGGTTAGAGTGCTGGGAGGTGGAGTCCACAGCCATGACTTTGTACACAACAACACCCGGATAACCCATAATGCACTCGTAAATCAGAGTGGCAACGACTTCATACATGTGTCTTAAACTCCAATTTTTGCGCAATTTATTGCTAATGGCATTTCAATGTGGTTATTTGATCTGAGAGTGAGGGGCTGATTCAGAGTTCAGGTGTACCAGGTGTCAACAACACCCTCCACTGAAACCCAGGCTCGGCTGCCATCTGCAAGCCATTTGGAATATGAATCATCACCCACTTCCACACAACGTGTTGAGCGCCTGGGTCTGAATGTGATAACTCACTGCTTTCCCTTTCCGCTCACTATTTACCGCTAACCAAACAGAACGTGAGAACTTTCAAACACCTAGCAGTTATGATGGAGTCTTCGGAGGGTTGCAGGAACAAATGGTGAAATGTTCCAGGGGAACTGTGAAAACACACACACACACAAACACGACACAACACACACAAAACACAACACACACACACACACACACACAGACACAACACGACACAACACGACACACACACACACACACACACACACACACACACACACACACACACACACACAAACGCCAGTGCTTGTACATTAATCAACCCTCAAATAAAAGAACCACAGACCTGACTCAGTAGATTGTTATACACAAAATGTTCTGTGGAGTGTCTGAATCACCGGGGTGTACCCAGTGTCCATGTAAACCCAGGACAACGTAGCGGCATCTAGTGAAACCGTGTCCGGGCAAAGGCTGGGTCAGGTTTCCATGGAAACAGCAACACTAAACTGATGGATTCATTTGTGGTTCTGGGCCTGACATCCCCAATGGCCCGGCCACTGAAAGCCTTCCTTTTTATTTGGTAGTTTTTTATTTTGCTTTTGTCCTGCCGCCTTTTCTTCCAGCCCTTTGAGATGGGAGCAGCAAACCGGCCTTCCCCTGCTTTTCATCTCCCATTTCTATATGAATTCAGAGAGATATTGAGTACAGAGACGGACACCAGAGCCTTCGACCCCTTCTCACCAAGCTGTACTGCCTGGGTGTCGCTCAGCTCTCCTGTATGTTTTCCTCTTTTATTACACTCTCTCTCTCTCTGTTTTCCTCCCTCGTCCACGACCCCTCTCTCTCTCTCTCTCTCTCTCTCTCTCTCTCTCTCTCTCCAGCTCCAGGGTTTATGTGTTTATGTAACTCTGGCAGAACTTTCCAGCTCGAAGCGGTTCTAATGACGGTCCAAGGAGAACGTGAATGAAGGAGACCCCCCCCCCTAAAGCCCCCGTGTCATGTTTGATTCCCCAGCCGTCCATACCGGCCTCACCTCTGGACGCTGGCTTCCCTCTGCTTATAAACGCTGGTGTGGAAGCATACGTTGACATCCATCTCGCCAGCGGTAACGAATATGCTAATTCCTAGTGAAAGGCAGGAATGCGGGGAGTCCTGGTTTGCCCTCCAATGAAGGCGGTTAGATGTGGCGTCCTGCCTGGGGCCAGAACCCTGCACCCTACTGAGGCATGGGGCCCGGCTGGGTGCACTGGGTCACAGCACAGCGACCCTACGGAACATACCCCGAGCGGGCCGGGCCGCCCGGTACTCTGTACTCAGTACGGCGCTAAGCGGTGTTGAACGTGGAGTGGAGTGCTCGGCACATCATCTCAGGCCCAACAAAAGAGAGTTTTAAGAGTAGGACGGATCGTTTAGGGCCCGTGGATTACATCCCGCACAGGAACTGGAGCGTGGCGTTCCCCTGGGTCGTGTCGCGCACGCAGAACCTTGTGTTTTTACTTTGGTTCCTTTTTTTGCGCTCTTCAAGTGTTAAGTGCCTGATGCTGTGCTGTGCGGAGCAGACATTTTCAGTCTGCCGAGTTTGGGGTTGCAGTATTAAACACC
>JAXIVH010001681.1:0-17585 GCA_036785325.1 Urophycis tenuis
CCAGCAACTACATCAGCCTCAGCATCCCCCTCGCCATGGCCATCCTCGGCTGGACCCCACCCCAGCAAGTCCTGGGTAGGAACGCCGCCGCGAGACCCCGCGAGCACACACACAAGAGGGGGGGGGGGGACCCGCATTGCTGAGTTTCTGGCCCGTCTCTCTCTTCTCTCTCTCTCTCTCTCTCTCTCTCTCTCTCTCTCTCTCTCTCTCTCTCATCTCTCTCTACATCTCTCTCTCTCTCTCTCTCTCTCTCTCTCTCTCTCTCTCTCTCTCTCTCTCTCTCTCTCTCTCTCTCTCTCTCTCTCCCCCTCTCTCTCTCTCTCCAGATAACTGGTGGTGCTTGCTGGACGGCGGTGCGTTCGCCCGGCTGGTGGACACCTACAGAGCATCGTGGTGTTCCTGCTGACGGGCGGCAAGACGCTGCTCATCCCGTCTTCCACGAGAGCTACATCAGCGCCACGCTCAAGCTGCTGGACAAGCTGCACAAGGTAGCCCCGTGGCGCCCACCCCCCTGCCCCACCCCCCTGCCCCACGGCGCCCTTCCTCTGTGCAGCGTTTCTCGGAAGGCGTTTCTCTGTGAAACCAGAGGACGCACCGCGCCGCCGCCACGTCCGGTCACACCGTCCTGGTTGTTTTCTTTACGTGTTGCGGTCGGACGGGTTCGCGTGGTCCTTCATTCATTAGTGGCGCACTGGAGCTGCCTAAACCAACAGCGGTCAGAGATTCTGATTATGATTCAATCAAGTTAGTGAGCCATCGAGTGCTCTGAGAAACCATGCCGCAAAGTCCAAAACATGTGCGAAACGTTTCAATTCACTGACGGGTGACGGGGACAACAGACAGCTGGCATAGGGGGTCTGGTTAGGGGTTCGATTCCCGCTGTGTCCCAAGCGCCGTGCAAGAACAATGCGTGCACTGGCGGCCTACCGTAGGATATGGTTGTGACCCGGGTCTGTCCCAAGAGGTGAGGTTCTGTTCTGCCCTCCCAGGTGAACCTGAAGGCCCAGCACGTGGACTACAACCGCTTCTACATCCAGACGTCACCACGCTGGTGGACATCCAGGAGGACTACCTCAAGTGGTTCCTGAGCAAGGCCGAGATCGTGAGTCCTGCCGCTGGTTCGGTTCCCCCCCCCCCTAAAGATGAGGTCATGTCTCTCTGGCTCTCTTCGGCAGGTGTTTACTGGAAGCTTCACCGTGGCGCAGAATATGGAGAGGATTAGATAATGCAAAGATAATTCTCAAAATAGAATCACTTTTTACTTACTTGTAACCGTTTGGCTTTATATTATAGAGCATCGCAAACGGTAGCGTAGAAGAGTGTAGCATAAAATAGAACAGCACAGTCTGCCAAATGACGGACTATGTTATTGTGTAAATGCTGTATAAATAGTGGAAGCTAGCCTAGTGTGGCGTAGCATGACACAGCACCGTCGCAATTAAGCGAGCGTTGCGTAGCCTAGCCTAGCGTTCGGCCTGCCCTGCTGACCTTCGCCCTCGAGTCGCCAGTCGAGAGTCGGGAGCGGCGGCGGCGGCGGCGTGCCTCAGGCGCTGACGTCACGCCGTAGCGCGCCGTCCCGCTCAGTTCTTCAGCCGCTTGTCATGTCAAAACAACCGCATTCATGGCTGCCTGCTCTCTCCCCGTTTTTTTTTTCTTCCCCTTCTTCTTAGAAAAAGAGAACGCCGTCCATTTCAGGTACTGTCTTTCAGCATTCTGAACGCATGCCCCCCTCTACCCCTCTCCCCCTCAACAACGCATGAGCGGCGCTCTGGCCGGTGTGGTCCTGACTGTGTTGTTCCCCCCCAGAGCTCTGTGACCCCTGTGTGCCTACCCGTTCATCCTCACGCCCAAGCCAAGACCACCATGCTGCAGACTGACGCTGACTCCAAATGCAGGTACCGGCGGTACTGGCACCGCCTCGATGCAGCCACCGGGGGCGCTGTGGGTGTTACCGCCCCCCCCCCCCTCCCCACCCACCCGACACGTCGTCTTCACACTCTCCAGATGTCACTGCAGAATCACAAATATGCAAGCGTGTCGTTAATCTTTCTTTCTCTGGTGTTGTTCTCTGTTACGCCAATCAAGATGGCGGTGAGTGGGGCGAACCTCCAGAACGTCTTCATGCTGATCACCCTGGAGCCCCTCCTGGCCCGGAACCCTTTCCTCGTGCTGCACGTGCGCAGGGACCACTTAGTGAGTGACGCGCTGCCGCGAGCTCACCGTCTACTCCGACGTGGACCTCAAGAAACCCCTCAAGGTTGGTAGACGAGGCGCTCTCTCGGCCTATCAGAGTGAGGTGGGGTTCACAACATGTGACTAGGCCAGACGTTCTCTCGGCCTATCAGATTGAGTGAGGTGGGGTTCACAACATGTGACTAGGCCAGACGTTCCCTCGGCCTATCGGAGTGAGGTGGGGTTCACAACATGTGACTAGGCCAGACGTTCTCTCTCGGCCTATCAGAGTGAGGTGGGGTTCACAACATGTGACTAGGCCAGACGTTCTCTCGGCCTATCAGAGTGAGGTGGGGTTCACAACATGTGACTAGGCCAGACGTCTCTCGGCCTATCGGAGTGAGTTGGGGTTCACAACATGTGACTAGGCAGACGTTCCCTCGGCCTATCAGAATAAGATGGGGGTTCACAACATGTGACTAGGCAGACGTTCTCTCAGCCTATCAAGAGTGAGGTGGGGTTCACAACATGTGACTAGGCCAGACGTTCTCTCGGCCTATCAGAATGAGGTGGGGTTCACAACATGTGACTAGGCCAGACTTTCTCTCGGCCTATCGGAGTGAGTTGGGGTTCACAACATGTGACTAGGCCAGACGTTCCCTCGGCCTATCAGACTGGGGGGGAGGGGGTCGGGTTTGGAAACGGAATATCGGTGTTGCCGATCACATGACCTCAATGGCGATCAGTCGTATTGACGAGTGACAAACGTCCTCTGATCCACAGAGAGGACGACACCTTGAGAAGGAACACAGAAGAGGGGCCCCTCCTTCTGGGGATGGTTAGGATGACTGTTCTGCTTTCAATGTATTAATAACAGTCATCCATTATTTCTGTCACTTCTGCTCCACCCTCGCTCCATCAGGTGATCTTTGATGGCGAGGAGGCGGTGGACGCGGGCCGGGGTCACTAAGGAGTTCTTCCTCCTGCTCCTGAGAGAGCTGATGGATCCTGTGTACGGGATGTTCACCCACTACCCAGAGTCCAACCTCCTCTGGTTCTCAGACAGGTATGTTGGGACCCATCGCCGGCTCTTATCGGTCACAAGGCCAAATAGTCTAGTGCGCACAATGGGGGGGAAAAAAGCCAAAACAAAGAACATTTGTTGACAATGGAGATAAAGCAATGAGCTTATCTTGGTTGATTTTAGATTATGTTTTGGCCTCTGAAGGTATCAACACTGCCAGGGTCAGGTGTTCCGTTCCCTTTGTATCACAACAGATAGAGCAAGGCATTAACAATGTCAGGGTCAGGGGTTCGATTCCTGTGTATCGCAACAGATAGAGCAAGGCATTAGCAATGTCAGGGTCAGGGTTCGATTCCCTGTGTATCGCAACAGATAGAGAAAGGCATTAGCAATGTCAGGGTCAGGGGTTCGATTCCCTGTGTATCGCAACAGATAGAGCAAGGCATTAACAGTGTCAGGGTCAGGGGTTTGATTCCCTGTGTATCGCAACAGATAGAGCAAGGCATTAACAGTGTCAGGGTCAGGGTTCCATTCCCTGTGTATCTCACAAGTAGAGCAAGGCATTAACACTGCCAGGATTAGGGTTCTATCCCGGTGTAACTTAACCGGTAGAGCATGGCATTAACACCGCCAGTTGTCCAGAGATCCCGTAGCGGTCAGATGACTCCGTTGAGTTCACCCTCGCTAACGACGGTAAACACTTGAGCATTGTTTGATGAAGACATTTTGGCCACGCTTGTCCGCCATACGGCGTGCATTGTTCTATATGAATGAATAAACCAGCGGCCATGTGTTTGCATTTCACACATTTCCCCGTCAAACATGAATACTTAAGTGGTAGGCGCATGAGTGTTTGTTATGGGTGCCGTGTCATTTGACCTCGGTCAGTGTTTTCCAGCAAAACAAGGTTTTGTTCTCAGAGTAGTCGTAATATGACACCACTGGGTCGCCATGGGTTTACAAAACAGATACCTGCGTAGCCATACATGTCCTTGAACAAACGGAGACGTCTCAAGCACAGGTGTGACTTTGGTAATTTGTTTACAGATGCTTCACCACCACATCCAAAAACTGTTTATTTTGGATGCTGGTCTGCACTGAATAATTGTCGGCTCGCTGAGGCGAGGCCTTGTACGGAGTGGACCTCAATATGTTTTTTTTACCCAAAACACCTCCCTCAAGTATTTCATCTTTAGTCTGTTACAGATTAAACAGCCACAATGATTCAGCAGTTAGCCTACTGCTGTGTCTGGGAGTTTATGGTTAAAAATACACTCTGATGTTTTTTCTCTTTAACGGCTGTGAATTATTAATCCAGCTGCGCCCAGAACACACACACAACACACACACACACACACACACACACACACACACACACACACACACACACACACACACACACACACATACACACACACACACACACACACACACACACACAGTAAGTGCAAGTTTTATCCTCAAAGCTGCCTCATGCTCTAGTACACACAGTTAACCTTGAATGAAACTCGATAGTCTGTTGGTTTTTTAATTCAGGCCATGTCCCCACTAATGCAAATAAATTACACTATAATGCCTTATTAATCAAACTAAATACATCTTTTGTTTCCATTCTGGCCTGATGCCTGATAAACAGCCTTTTTGTGTCCGTCAAAAACAGAGATTTGATTTCTCAATTGAACACGTTTTGTACGCCGAGGAAAAACCGCCCAAATAGAAAAAAAAAGAAAAAAAGAATATATTTCTATTTTTACAAATATAAATATAACCCACATGTTGTGCTGGACCACTGTGCGGTGCGCCCATGCAGTGTTTCGTGGAGCACAACTGGTTCCACCTGATCGGGATCATCTGCGGCCTGGCCATCTATAACTCCACCGTGGTGGACCTCCACTTCCCCCTGGTGCTCTACAAGAAGCTGCTGGCCGTGGCCCCCAGCCTGGACGACCTGAAGGAGCTCTCCCCACCGAGGGCAGGTAACTCACTGTGGACGTGTCGGACACGTGAATGAATGGAAGACAATTGCAAACCTCCACCCATGCATGGACATTTATTCACTCAGCGGTGTCGGAAGCTTCCATAAATACTGCATATTCAATAGGTGCATTCATGTGGAAATGATATGAATGACCTACTAGGATAAGCCTAATCTTTGCATCTTGAGCTTTGTTGAGGATGCCGGGACCTAAGAATGATGCCATGGCAACCAATTGTGTTGTGTTGTGTGTTCTGGTCACCTCCAAGTTCGCCTCTTCCAACTCGAGTTAAATGTGCCAAACGGTCAGTGTAGATAAGCATATCAGGCAGCATATCAGTCTTCCCGTGGTAGGTAGTTGCGTTTCAACTTGTGCAGAAACTCCTTTTAGATTCTCATGTGGTTCAGGAATATTCAGTTGAACTCGATTGCCCCGCTGATTGTTGTTGTGCTGCCCCATCAACGCAGTGACCCTAATCGTTGCAGTTGATTGGTTGGTTTGTCTCTAACTCGTTTTACCCCGGGCCCCCTTTCCAAAATCAATACGCCATCAGCCACAGAGTAAAACAATGTTGAGCAACTGGCCTAAATTCCAAACAAAATGGCCACCCATTAGTCTAGCTTTCCTGACAGCAACATCACGGTTGCCAAGGGAAACATAACAAGCTGAGAACTGAAACCGGAAATGCCTCCAATTAGGGGCAGGAAAGGGTTTGCCCAGTTCGTACTTGGCCAAGTGTTTTAGTTTCTCGTGTAGCTCATTCGTTCTGGGGTGGGGGTGGGGGGGTGGGGGGGACTGACAGAGAGCAACTTACGTAACTTATGTCATCAGACATAATTTCTTCTTTTCAGACAAGCACAATTACCAGTCCGCTCCCTCTGTGCTCCTGCTCCTTTTCATTCTCAGTGAAATGATTTCCCTGCATTCCTACAGTCTCTAAATGTCAGCAATGTGCTGCGTTACAAAATGGCTGCCGCTAAATGCCAACCGCTGTGCTCCGCTTGGTGTTCCCGCTCTTTCTCCCGTCTCCGGCCAGGAGTCTGCAGCAGCTGCTGGACCACGACGGGGACGACGTGGAGGAGGTGTTCTGCCTCAACTTTGCAGTGAGTGAGACGCAGTTCAGTTGGAACCGCCGTGTTTGTGAAAAGGAGGAAAGCGTCCGGTTAAAGAGTTCATGAGGGGAATTGGATAAAAAAATATATATACATTACAATTCTGAAATGTATAAAATCAAAGTTCCATTTGCTAAAATAATCAGTAACAGATCATTAATGAATGGTAAAAAATCAAGTCAAATCTGCTCTTTCGCTCAGATATCTCTGACTGGAATATCTCTCACACACACGTACACACAGTTAAACACAATGATGGTGCTACGGTCATACTTCTGAATCTGTGTCGTTTGGACGTGTAAACGTTGGGGCAGCCGCGGCCTACTGGTTAAGGCTTCGGATTTGTAACCGGAGGGTGGCAGGTTCGAACCTCGACCAGTGCGAACGGCTGAAGTGCCCTTGAGCAAGGCGCCTAACTCCTCACTGCTCCCCGAGCGCCGCTGTTGCAGGCAGCTCACTGCATCGGGTTTAAGTGTGTGCTTCACCATCACTGTGTTTCACTAACTCACGAGTGGGTTAAATGCAGAAGACCAAAATTTCCCTCACGGGATCAAATGAGTAATTCTTCTTCTTCTTTCTAAACAATGGTCTCAGGCACCATGCTAGTGTTAAGTCCGGGAAGCGTGTCTAACCAGCCCCCCCCCCCCCCGCTGTATGCAGATCACCAGGGAGAACTACGGGCTGACGGAGGTGATGGAGCTCATCCCTGGAGGGGAAGGCATCACCGTGGACAGGACCAACAGGTCAGGGGGCCTGGGGGGGGGGGGGGTCGAGGGGGGACCTGGGTCCTAGGTCCTGGGGGGTTGGGCAGGTTTTAACTACATTTGACTCGGAGCCGTTGGTTTATGTAACTAGAAAGACAATAGCGATGCACAAAAGGAAGCAGCAACGTAAAAAAGACATCGAGACGGTAACAAAATGTTAAAACACCTCAATAACAGGATCTGGAAAATATAGATTTGGTTCAAACACTGCCATCTGTGTCACAAGAATCTTGGATCCACGTTCCTGTATTCAATACCACTAAACCGCATCTTTTTTATCTCTTAAATCTGTAACCCTAGCCACCATCATCACCACCACGATAAACATCACCATCCCGCTGTCGTTTCCAAATGTCTGCTTTGGACAGATGGCGCAATCTCCCTGAATCACAGTGGCCCGCGTTGTCCTCGCCAAAAAAAACAAAACTCCGTCCTAAATACTGTGCAGTCATTTGGTTTCACCGTGTGACTGTGTGACGACTCACTTCTTTTGGGCAGAAGCAGACAGAAGCTCTGTGTGTTGGTCCACAGCATTGTGCAACATAGTGTGTGTGTGTGTGTGTGTGTGTGTGTGTGTGTGTGTCCTGTACTCAAAACACACACACACACACAGCAGAGCAGACAGGCGTTCAATTGTTGGAGTGGAGGCTGCCTCTCGGATGCCAACGCCCAATCGCGAGTTCCGATGCGTTGCAGATGACGCCCGGGTGCGTCGTTGCCTTTTGTTCCCCGTGCCGTTCAGAGTTCATCGGCCTGAATCTCTCGGCGGGCGGGGAGACCGTTCCACGCGTCTGTTCCACTGTGTGCACTGCTGCACTGCACGCCTCGCATTCTGTGTGTGAGCGTGCCTCCTCCCTCTGTTGTGGTGCCCCCCCCCCCCCGCCTGCACGTGGTCGGGTACCCCAGTGCTAGTGGTGTGTGTCTCTCAAGCCAACACACACGCCGCTGCACCTGCTTGGGTCCGGGCCGGGCTGTGTAGGATTACACACAGTCTCACCGCCCCTGGCTCGCGTCCACACGGCCCATTTAGAGAGAGGGAGAGGGAGAGGGAGGGAGGGAGGAAGGGAGGGAGGAAGGGAGGGAGGAAGGGAGGGAGCGAGAAGGAGAGAGATGGAAAGCCATTTCCGGGCGCCATGTTTGGGTGGTCCCGTGTTTGTTATGGCTCAGATAAGAATTCGCTGTAGTCGGCATGACTCGGCTTTTTTTTTTTTTTTTACGTTTGTCATGTTGCGTTGGCGATTTTAGCTCCTTTATTACACCAGAGTTGGAACGGAAAAAAGAAGGAAAAAAAAGTGCACGTTTTGAGTCGAGGAACGTGCAAGACTTACGAAAACGTGAAGAAAGTCACGCGGCCCCGGGAGCCGCCATCATTAGGTTTATACGTGTATATGGAGAGAAGCACTAAGATAATATAATAACGTAACTCAATGCCATGTAGAATACGATATGGGAACATCTGGTAATGCCCCCACAGCCTCTCTCTACTCCCATGTGGATGTGGAGCCGGCGTGAATCGGTGGCCAGCGGAAATAAGACCCGGGCAGGAAGCAGCGGGCCGCCGTTCTGCTTGTTTATCCCACAGAATGAATTCATAATTATTCAAACAGCCGTGGCCGTGTGAGGTTAAATGGCTGATTAAGGCAACGTCAGGACTTCCAGGGATTGTTCTTCTATTTTGGTAAACACAACGTTGGAATAATTCATGCTGAAACCGTCGGGGGGGGGGGGGGTTTGTTTGAATCTTCTGGCGAGGCCGTTTACTTTGGAACGGGTTTGTTAAGGAGATGATGTTCTGACCGTGCAGGCGATGCAAAGACGCACTGATCTGGAACTGGCGGGGCGTTAGACCTGAGCATTCGAGGCTGTAACCCTGGAGCTTTTGGGAATAGCCCCGGATCTCTGTGCCGTCAAATGAAAAAAAACAACATAATAATGATGAAAATCAGTGGCGAAGCTAGACAAAACTTGCCTTAGCCAAGCCTATCGTTTCGTCCTCAAATCTAATATTCTACCGTCTAGACTGTTGATTAAACTGAAAATATACAATGTGTTGGATTGATAGATAAATAGATGGATTTACCCCCCACCAGAATAAATTTAGGATCTCCACCAGGTCACCCTTAAATGTAGCAGAATGCAGGAAATCTCATCTACGATGTTCAAAATCCCCCTCATAACCTACAGTCGCCCCTGATCTAGACATCGACAAGCTTATATAGCATCGCAACCGACATTTGCCAGAGAGGCCGGATAGTGTAGGGTTGGCGTGTAGCAGACAGCCTGCCTGCAGGCCTGCCTGAGTCTGCCTCACCCCTTCCTGCATCCTATCTGCATCTTGTATACACTAGTGGATAAAATATAGTCTCCTAAATGACTAAAGAGTAAATGCTTTAGTCAGAAATATAAGGCCCTATTCTGTCCAGGCAATTATACAAACTGACTAAATTCGGAAACAGAAAGTCTCTGGAAAGGTATTTCTCCTTCGACACATCAATTGACACATCATTCACACACGCCTCTTCTGTTGCAACATATATCCAATGGAACAGATATGTCAGCTTTTTCGTGTGCCACTTTATAGTTTTATAGCTATGTATATTTTATGTACATTTGTGACTATATGGACATTTTTGGTTTTATTCTTTCAATATTATGTATTGCTCTACTGTACTTTGGCTAACCCTATATTTGTTTTAATAATTTTAAAATATTTTATTTTTTTGACTTTTCACTTACTGTCCTGAGGAGAGCAATTTGCGATAAATAATTTCTCCCTCGGGATGGACCACACACAGTCCCTACATCTACAAAGTGTGTGTGTGTGTGTTGCAGGAAGGAGTTTGTGGACGCCTACCTGCGCTACGTGTTCAGCGACTCGGTCAGCGAGCTGTACTCGGCCTTCTCGGCGGGCTTCCTGAAGGTGTGCGGAGGGAACATCCTGTCCCTCTTCCAGCCCACGGAGCTCATGGCCATGGTGGTGGGCAACGACAACTACAACTGGGAGGAGATGGAGAAGGTTAGCGCGCCAACGCCGGGAGCTAGTGGGGTTAGGGTGTGGTAGTTGATTGGGAGACAGGATGGAGACAGCGTGTTTGTGAGTGAAAACTCATCTACAAAGATTAAGATTGCTAGCATGGTTGTTTGCGATAACTGATAAAGAGGAACGTTAGCAGGCTAAATGTTGCTAGTAGAACATATTAGTTTTAAATTCACACACACAAGGTCGTTTTATATTAGAAACCCTTCTTTTTACAGATACATTTTGTGAAAAGAAGGTAATTTTATATTAGACTTCTACACTTCTTGTTTTCTCATGTATTTTTCAAATACATTTTTTCCTGAACTGTTTCACTTTATGTTGGTGTGTATGCTGTAAGCGTTATGCAAGATTTCTGGCACACCAGGAGTTTAAAAGCCAGAGAGGAACTTTATTTCACAGGTATAAATATAAACACGAGCCACCACTGAACGCTGCCTGCGTTCTAAGCTATGAAGCTAGGAATGTGTGTGAACAAATAACAGCTCTCTCTCACACACACACACAGTCTCACACACACACACACACACACACACACACACACACACACACACACACTGCAAATGCTCCGTCTCTCTGTCTCTTGTGTCAGAATGCGGTGTATAAGGGGGAGTACTCAGCCACCCACCCCACAGTCAGGATGTTTTGGGAGGTCTTCCATGACTTCCCTCTGGACAAGAAGAAGCAGTTTCTGCGTAAGTGTTCCTCTGATGAATCGTTGTTCCTCAGCCCGTCTCTGCATCTCTTTGTTGAGTTCACCGCTTTTCATCAAAATCATTCCACTCACCACCTCCGCTTCCAAGAACTTGAAATCCACATGCAAGTTTGTTGAAATATTAATAGTATTACAAAATAGCTCTTAAGGCCTCGTCCACACGTATATGGGTATTTCAAAAAACTCTGAATTTTCCCTGCATCTTGACCAACGTTCTGAGCAGACCCACCATCACACCATGTGTGAGTGAGGTGTCACCAGTAGAGCTGCTCTCCTCTTACTGGACCTGACTCACCTGCTGCCCCCCCTCCCCCCACCCCTGCAATCAGCCTAATGACCCACACCCAGTTGCTAACGAGCCTCACACCGTTGAAATAGTTCAACCAAAATTGCCACTGAAAAACCCAAGCACAACAATAACCTGGACCCAGGAACCCAAATAAGAAACAATGACCTAGAACAGATAAACCCCCCCAATAACCTAGACCAGATAAGAAACAATAACGTAGACCAAATAAGAAGCAATAATACAATGACCCCCCCCCCCCCCCCCCCCCACTCCCTCTCTAGTCTTCCTCACAGGCAGCGACCGCATCCCCATCCACGGCATGGCCAGCCTGCGCATCGCGCTGCAGTCCACCACGGCCCAGCAGCACTACCTGCCCGTGGCCCACACCTGCTACAACCTGCTGGACCTGCCCCAGTACCTCACCAAAGACACCCTGCGGCGCCGGCTCACCCAGGCCATCGAACAGTACGAGGGCTTCAGCCTGGTGTGACGGCGGTGGGGCCGGTGGCGCCGGGGACCTTCTCCCCGGGCCCTTTGTAGCACGTAGAGGGTTGGCGGGGAGGGGGGTGGGGGGGGGGGGGAGGATGTGGGGGAGGGACTCTGGGGTTATCAGGGCCAAGGCTACTGCACTTTATTTGCTGAGGATGCTGAAATGAAAGAGGGTGATTACACACACGCACACACCGACACACACACATACACATGCACGTGCATACACATACACGCACACGCACACACACACACACGCACACACACACATGCACGCACACACACACACACACACACACACACACACACACAAGTATGTTTTTGAAACACGGGGGGTAGTGAATGGAAAAGACACTTTAAGACATGCTAGTGTTTAGTTATAATCATTTGGGATGCAGATTATTGTTGCTTTCGGTTGTTATTCTGTTTGCATCTTTTGTTCTTTTCCTATATGTTTCTGATGCTGTGATCCCGCTGGAAAAAAAACAACAGTGAAAATGAACTCCAAATAAATCTATGGTGGTGATGATAATACTCTACGTATGCGATGCAGATTCAGAATCTTTAGCGTCCTATATTCTTCAGACAACAACTACTGTTTTTAGTATTTTTTTTTTCTTTACTTGATGTTCTGGTCAACTGTGTGCATGTGGTGGAGCGATCAAAACGACGACAACTTAGATTTCACACAAACCTCCTCCATCCAACAGACCATCTCACAGACTCAGAGCTGGATGTAGAATGTGGTCAGGGGCGTGTCTCGCGGTTTCCCACCTGAGCGGTGGTTCAGTGTGTTACCCCTCAGCGAGGCTGAACGCTACGCTAGTCGGGTTAGCGCTGTCACCGTTACGCGGCCGTGATGCATCGTCCTCACGTGAAATCAGTCGTACCCTCGCCAGGTTGTATTCCTGTAGTGCATTGCGGTGCAAACTACTACGATGCGTATAGATTTTTTTGATACCTATATTGCAACTTAGTTCTGATTGTTTGAAAGGAGCCATATGTAAATGTATATACCTATATATCTATATATGCCGCTAGGAGCAGCTTGTGTTGGGAAGTTCATTTAGCAATAATGACCCTGTCATCGTTGCCCTGTCATCATTCACTTATCCACCACTCTTCTGCACTTTTTCCTTTTTTCTTCCAGGGATAATTTGACATATTCTGCCCACTGATGACTGATATGTTCACAGCGTTGTTTGGTGGAGCCCATGTGTATGGCTTAACATGAAATCTCCCAAGAATGTGCAAGATGCCTGGCACCATACTCCATACTGAATTTATTACCACATACGGTTAAAGATGAATTTCTTCTTAATGATATAGTTAACAGATAATCTTCTATAAGGGAAGGCGCGGCACGCACACATATTTTTTGCTTCTGCCACAGCACATAACGCCACCAATTTCCAAATGAGTTATTTATGATGGTTTATTGATTTGCTGGCTTGTGAGCTAATGCCCTTATCGCAGTATGATATAATTTACGCGCGTACTGTAATGTGAAATATAATGCTAATTGTCCAGTTGAGCTGAATGACCAGGAGCTAACCGGCCTGTTTTGTAAAGTGAACTGTCAGGATCCTTAGCTACTGGCCAACAGCAAATTCTGCGTTTCAGTGACTGCTGGAGGAAGTTGAGACTGTCCTGTGTTTCTGGATCAACGTATATACTATATACACATAAGGGCTTAGCAGTTGCTGTAACTGTATCGTTTCAAAATATATATTTTCTTTTTTTACCTCTTTGAAATGGATTACATTATTTTTGTTGACCTGTTTTACCCCGAAAAGAAAAAAATAAACTTTTCAGCTTGTGTCCCTCGCCCACTCTCCCTCCCAATCTTTGGTAGGGCCGATGCAGTTCTGTTTAGACGTGTTACCTGTTAGATATGGATTAGTGTCTGAAGGAAAGGCACCTGGACACGGAGGTACATGTCACCACAACCGATCAAGTTCCAAATGGAAGACAAACACCCGCACACACGTTACAGTAAAAATATCTTTGCTTTAATAATATATATTTACAAAATACAAACATGTACTAAAATGTACACGCCCGTATGCATTAATAATTCGCCAGTGTTTACATTCAATAAAACAAAATTTACACTGTTAGTTATCCATTTTGGAGGAATAAACGGAGAGGGTAAAAACATAAAGATGTATTTACAGGACAAAAGCCATAGAAATGACATATAAGAGACGCATACGAAAAGCAGCAAGCCTTAAATTACAGGCAGCAGTTTCAATGGATTCAAATGATTTATCAGTCATCATAAAATGCCTCTTCATGTTCATCAATGTGAGCAAGAAAACAATTTTTTTCAACAAATAGCTTATTTTTACATTAAGTAAGTGGTAAGGGGAGAGGAAGTAAAACAGATTAAGGGAGTGAGATACAAGTGGATGCATAACCTTGGATCAAAAATAAAGAACAAGCTACATTATTGATTATAACGCTATATGCTATTTGAATGTGCAATCTGAACACTTGATTCATTGTCTTTGGGACACATCAACGAAAAATATAAAGAGTCTGCATGTCAAACTTTCTTTTCGGTGAACGAATCACTTTCTAAGTTCATCAACAATGTTGCAGACATTCAAAGACACTCACACAAGTATGGCATGAAATAACTATCACATTTACAGATTTGTTTTTAACAAATACTGTTAAACCAACTGGTTGGTAGTCATCCACATAGCGGCCTCCCGTACAAAAATACACGTTTCTCGATTTCTTTTAAATCCTTCTTTCAAAAAATATAATCGCCAAAGTCTATAATTTTACTTACAGATCTCTTCTTTTCTTTAAGACTCCACAAAACATAATAAAATAAATGTATTCTGTTGTGCCAAAAAATAAACTATTCCAAAAAACACAAACAAACATAAAAAAAAAAGGAATAGAAATAAATTAGCTACAATGAACGTGACCCGACCTAGCTACCTAACTCGCGTTTGTCTTTCTTTAAGGGCTACGTTGAAACATTTCGGTCGGCTTTGATTGACAGGGAGCAGCGCCTCCAGTCTGGGGAGGGGATCGGGCCCAGCCAAGAGCCTGCTGGTTTCCATCACTTCTCTTGGCAATGCAGATTCCAAGTGCCACAGGTTTGAAGCGAAAAAAACAAAACTCAACCAAAACCATCGACCCCTGACAACAGATCAGACACAGCCTCCTAGAAAGCTGAGGTGTTAGTTGTTTGTAAAAGGTTTGCCTTCGTTAGCTGGTGAATTCTTCTTGGTTGTTTAGTTTTTTTTTCATCCGCGGAAACCCATGGCTTTTTTTCGTTGTGGACTCCTTAAGTTTCGTCCGTGGTTACTTTCTCATACGAGCTTGTGGTTCTCTCGTACGAGCGTGTGGTTCCCTCGTACGAGCGAGTGGTTCTCTCATATGAGCTTGGTCGAGTTTCTTTTGCTGATGAGGACTTCCAGCAGCTTGAGCTTGGCCTTCACGTGTTTGTATTCATTGTACTCCACAGCCAGGGGGGAGCGGTCCTCCTTCTGCACATTCCTAGGGCCAGACATTGGCAGGAGAGCGCGGCCATTTAAAAACAACTCAAACATCGCCTTCAACACTTGTGTATTTAAGATATGACATGGATTTTAATTCGTCCTGTGTGCAGCGCAACATGTATGTTCACGCTTGTGCGTGTGCGTGTGTGCGGAGGTGATTTTCTCGTTTACCTTCCATTTTCTCTGAAGAACTGGTCTTCGTACTCTCTCAGATTCTTGCGAATTGTCTTCTTCTCCTCTCGAGTTTCTTGGAGCTGCTCCACCAGTTCTTGCCTGCGAAGGCGAGAGAGAGAGAGAGAGAGAGAGAGAGAGAGAGAGAGGAGAGAGAGAGAGAGAGAGAGAGAGAGAGAGAGAGAGAGAGAGAGAGAGAGAGAGAGAGAGAGAGAGAGAGAGAGAGAGAGAGAGAGAGAGAGAGAGAGAGGAGAGAGAGAGAGAGAGAGAGAGAGAGAGAGAGGAGAGAGAGAGAGAGAGAGGAGAGAGAGAGAGCAAACCCAAACCAGGCCCAAGGTCAAACGTGCTGTTTTTACAATCGAATGTGCAGAACACCACGATCATGCTGTACAGTCAAGTTCTCGCCACAAGGTTAAGCTCGTCTACGTAGCGAGTAAGCAAGTCAGAAGTTACAAAAACACACAGCGCAGTGATACCACTTAAAAAAAAGTCCAAAAGCAGAAAAGTAAAAAAAAAGAAAAAAAAAAGTTGTGTGTGGTGGGATAAAATAAACAATATTAGCGATATTAACCCTCACACTAAAACGATTTAAAAAAAAAAAGTAAAAACCCCCCCCACAATGTCCAACAAACTCCCGCGCTTCTCCGCGGTGGGCTAGCCTAGCTTACATGGTGGCCGAGTGCAGGTTGGACAGCCTCATGTCGTGCGTGGTGTTCCGGGAGGGCGACAGGTCGTCCACGGGGGAGATGAACCCGTCCGCCTCCTCCTCCAGCTGGTCCAGGAAGCCCAGCATGCTGAGGTTGGGCCGGTCCCCACGCCGGCAGCGCGGGCTTAGAGTCGCCATCGTCCTCTGAGCCGTCCTCCTCCTCCTGGAAGAGGGAGAGAGAGAGAGAGAGAGAGAGAGAGACAGAGAGAGAGAGAGAGATATGACGACGGGTGATTAGGGACACAAACAGCGAGCGCTAGCGCTAACTAGCGATTAGCCAAAGGGATTAGCACCAAGTCCCGCCGCCGGCCCGGAGCCACCAGACAGTGTTAGTGGGCTGTTGGTTAGAGGATCAGAGGCGGCACAACAGTTCACAATCCGCTCCCATGGAGAGGCCTGGTTCACAATCCACTCTGCGTCCCGGTTCACCGCAAGCCAAACCCAGTCCACTGAGTGGGAGAAGGAGGGTAACGGTTTATTTCAAATCAAAGCTGGGTTGGGAAATCAGTCGACCGGCATGAGTTTGTGTTTCATTTGGCTTAATTCTTGTGAGATTCCAGTAGTGGTTAGGGATTAGACACACTGTGAAACACCACCATCCACCAAAAGCAACATCAACCCGCATCCAAGTAGCTAGTCAACCGTCACACACAAGGCCGCTATTGGCTTCATTCACCCAAGCGGCCATCTTGGGTCCAAACACTAGCTCGGTGAGGGGAAAACGAGCGCAGAATTCCGCATTCAGTTTATCTTAGAACCAAATGGACCCAAGATGGGGGCCGAGTGAAGAAGACCGCTAGTGATTCGATTTGTTTCGTGGGGGAACGCCACTAACGGCAACCGCTAAACAGGCGCTCGGCCAATCAACAGGCAGCATCCGGTTCTGTTAAAAAAAAACAAACAATCATGATCAGGCTTGAGTCGGGAAGGGGGGGGGGGGGGGGGGGGGGGGGGAGGGGTTGCGGGAGGGGGAGGGGAGGGAAGCATCCGATGGCGATCAGGCTGTTTCAAGTCGACCGTCACCTTGATGTCATCGAAGAACAGAGCGGGAACGCCCTCGATTATGGGCTGCAGGAGCGGGCTGCGGCGCTTGCTGGAGGGGGGAGCCCTGTGGGGGAGGGGGAGGGGAGGGGAGGAGGGGGCGGGGTGGTTACCATGGTGAAGTGGACCCCCCTAAACATCGCGTGCCGGTCACGGGTCCAGCTCTGGCTGGCGTGGTCCGGTCTGGCGCGGCGGCGTCGTGGAACGCACTCGCCACTCTTAACAGGAAGCGCCGGAAATTTGGCGGCGGGCGGCGGCCGTTCTCGGGGGCGAACGAAGACCCGGGTTCAAATCTCAACGCGATGCGGTGCCTTTTTCTTTTTTTCTTCTTCTCCCCTCCCGAGCCGGGGAAAAGGCCAGCACGAGATCTCGACAGAAAAGTCTGGTGGAAAGTCCGGGTCGGCGGGCCAAGCAGGTCCTGGGCCACACCGGGATCACAGCGGCTGCGTACTACAGGCCCCCCCGGGGGGGATTACGGCCAGGCAGAACTTAATTAATAAACGACAGGACTTTCTATTCGGAGCGTGGGGATTAGAGCCAGTGAATTATATAATGAGCAGCTGGTGCC
>JAXIVH010001682.1:0-17518 GCA_036785325.1 Urophycis tenuis
GCTAGCTGCGATGCTAACAACCCGTGACACGGCCCACCACTCCGTGACCACAGCCTGACAGGAGACCTCCAGGCTAGCGTCCCCTGCGTGTGTTTCGTCCCAGTAGGTGACCAGTACAAGGCCACCTCTCCCCCTCCACTGCTGTGTTTTCTAACCGAGGAGCCTCAGTGCGCGCGCGCCACGCGCACACGCACACACGCACACACACACACACACACACACACACACACACACACACACACACACACAGTATAAACCCCGGAGATGGACCAGGCTTATAAAAGGCTGATCCTATGGCTGGCCTTATCAGGCTCCACAAACAGAGAGACGCCGGGTCTATTTGGTTTATGATTAGGAGAAGCGTCTCCAGGATGGCAGCCGTCCAGGCTGGACTTTCACCATTAGGGCCGTCGTGTGTGAAAACAATCACGCAGTCTCCAGCGACAATAACTAAACCCCGTTTCATTATCTATTATCTAAATGACGGGATAATGCCATGTTAAACGGTGCGAGATGTGATTCCCTTGATGTCACGGAGAGGTCTGTTCATGTTATGTAAATGTGCACTATTGATTTGCGCTGCCTGCTTGGGGCCTGAGTCAGGGTTCCCAATAACTCACATGCATCATAAACTCGCCTCACAGTAGCGATGTATAAATATCTGGGGCTGCTTGAATGATCCGAAGTTAATGTTTTCTCAGCGTTTCTTGGAAATGTAATGAGCAACCAATTTTGCTGTTCGTACACACACACACACATTTGTACACTATGTTATCATACCAGTACACTTCCTGTACCTCATATACATATTCATAATACCATCATATTATCTCTAGAGCTACACTTTGGAGAAGGGTCTCGCTGTACTGCACATTTGACAGAAAATCCACACACACACACACACACACACACACACACACACACACACACACACACACACACACACACACACACACACACACACACACACACACACACACACACACACACACACACACACACACACACACACACACACACACACACACACACACACACACACACACACACACACACACACACACACACCTGTATGGAGTTAGCAGATATGCCCCAGGCAAAGTCACATGGAAAGACCCCCTGGGCAGGTTTGTTTTCCGGCAGCTCAGGGAAACCATTTTTTCTCGATCAGCGCCCTGCAGGGACAAAACCAACCCAGCATCAAGGTGGGCTCTGGACACGTCTGAATGTATGCGTTATTACACTGTGGAAAATGCTGACTTTGTATTATTAAAGTCACATGCTCTTGGGCTACAAAGACGCAGCTGCCTGGATTCCCTTCAAATTCAGCCTCTTTATGTACTTATGTATAAAACATCTATGAACTTCACCGTACATCCTCACTGCTCTATGTTTGACCAGGCCGTCCTTCATCCCAGACAACTCACAGCCAATGTGCTTTAGATGTGAAGAGCTGCATGCTGGGGGCTAGAGGTCTTGCTCATGGGTACCTACAGGCAGACTGCAGGGCTTGAACCCACCACCCTTTCTCCTATGAGTCCAGTCCAGCCCCCCCCCCCCCCCCCCCCCCGACCACCAGACCCTCCGGCCCCCTGGTGCTGAGGACCACCAGGTCCTCACCTGTAGAAGGTGGCCGAGGTCTTGGGCTCCCTCTCCATGCTGGCGGTGTTGAAGTCCACGTAGTAGAGGCCGGTCCGGATCCCGTACTCCCGGTGCCACTCGAAGCCGTCCATCAGGGACCACGCCGTGTAGCCAATCACGTTCACCCGGTCGATGCTGATGGCTGATTGGCCGACAGAGTCAACGACGTCAACAACAACACAGAGGGTTTGCATGTTGGAGACGAGGGGACATGGTGAACGAGACACGCACGCGAAGAAGATGGAAATATATTTTTTGGATATTGAGTAGATATTTACTATTGAGGAGATATAACAGCACTGTTCAGGGGATGACTTACATTTCAGGGTCTCCACAATGAACCTCTTGAGGTAGAACATATGTTTGGGGTCCTCTGTGTTAGTGTTACCCAAAACATGCCTGAGAGAGAGAGAGAGAGAGAGAGAGAGAGAGAGAGAGAGAGAGAGAGAGAGAGAGAGAGAGAGAGAGAGAGAGAGAGAGAGAGAGAGAGAGAGAGAGAGAGAGATGAAGAGCAGGCATTGAATGGAAATAGACTAAACTTGTTGACATCCTCCTGGATGTTTTTTTTGTTGAAGGCCTCTTGAGAACGAACCAGCAGTTAAAAACAACTGCCCAACAGAACAGAACCAGCCTATACCCACCAGCCACTCTGCACCACCATGATGGGCGGCCCGTCGTACACGGCGTTCACCCAGTACAGCAGCATCCTCAGGTCCAGGTCCTCCTGCTGCCCGAACTTCAGGCTGTCGTTGATGAGGTGGAAGCTGAGGGACGCGCCGTGCGAGAGGGCGAAGTAGTCGGCCGTCCCGCGGATCTGCTCCCGCTCCTCCGGCGTGAAGGAGGGCAGCCGGGAGCCCAGCCTCCGGCGCATGCACAGCGGGTACTCGCCGTCCGTGAACAGCGGCTGTGCGAACCAGCCCAGGACGTGGTCCAGGGAGCACTGGCAGTCCTGGAGGTTCTCGCGCCGCGTGCGGCTGGGCTTTATCCAGTGGGACGCCAGCGCCATGGACAGCTTGCCGCGCTGCCGCGAGCGGTACCGACGGTGGTAGAGATGCCAGGCGGCCGCGTGCGCCTGGATGATGATGATGATGAAGACGACGACGACGAAACGGGAGGGAAGAGTTACACTCGTCTTTATGACTAGAGATGTTAAGTACTCAATCCAATGTAAAGCATGTGCCTTATACTATACTATACTTTGTCCATATAATGTCCATACTGTTTATACACTGCTTATACTTTATACCATACTATGTCCATACTGTTTATTTATTACTGTTTATTACCCTCCATACTGCACCTCTTACTGTTTACACTGTCCACAACCATTGCACATATTCGCGACCACCTTTTTATCTAGATTTTTTGTACTTATATTTTTATATAGGCCTATCTATATTTATATGTGCATGCTTGTCTAGCACCGGGGATCGAGGGAAACGGCATTTCGGTTTCTGTGTATGTCCTGTACATTCATGAAAACTGACAATAAAGTTTACTTGACTTGACTTGACTTGTCTATATGAATCTATTAGGCCTACACTAATCATAATACAAGTGAATAATGGTAACTATTTTTTTAATCATGATTACATATTGGTGGAAGTTATGACCACTAAAATGAAGAACACCAAAGCAACCCCAAAACACACATGCTCCCGAGTCTCACAATCATCGTACCTTGATGAGATTGTGTCCAACTCTGAACGGGAGGTCCGGATCATTCTTGATCCCGGGCGCGACCACCCCGGTCCCGTACCCGTGCCAGGCCACCACGAACGGGTTGTCGATCGTGATCCAGTACTTGACGTCATCGCCGAACGTGAGGAAACAAAAGTCCGCGTAATCTCTAAACAGCTCCACGATCTGGGGGCTGCTCCAGCCGCCGAACGCCTGCTGCAGGTTGTCGGGCAGGTCCCAGTGGTACAGGGTGACCACCGGCTCCACGCGCACCTCCTTCAGCTTCTTGATGAGCGTCCGGTAATAGTTGGCTCCCGCCGCGTTGTAGCTGCCCCGCGTCCCGTTGGGGAAGATCCGCGGCCAGGAGATGGAGAACCTGTAGTGGCTGACCCCCAGCTGCTCTATCGCTCGGACGTCTGCGTGGATGTTGTGGTAGCTGTCGCTGCCCACGTCTCCGGTCACCATGCGGGTGCCGCCGCGCGTAAAAGTGTCCCATATGGAGAGCCCCTTGCCGTCTCGGTCGAACGCGCCCTCGACCTGGTAGGCGGCGGTTCCCACGGCCCACATGAAGTGCTCCGGGAAGGTGTCGTAGAGGAAGGCCATGTCTCCCGGGTAGGGCAGCTTTGCGAATCTCCCCCAGGTGCTTAACCCGTCCTTGGCCTTCGCTGCCGCGTCGTTCCACTCAGAAGTAAAGAGCAACAACGACAAGAGGCCAAACACACGACACACATGGTGCCTTTTTTTTTTTGCTTTTACCTTTCACATTTAAAAATCTCACTATAAAGAAGCCAGTTGGCGACGTTCTTTTTCGGTCTTTACTCAACCATGCCTGAACGCTCCCACTGCGCGCTCGCCCACCTGTGGCCCCATGCACAGTCAGGCCTCTTCAAAGCCGTTAGGAAATCTATTAATGATTACCCATGGCACTTGACGCATGGCGGTCTCCGGACAGCAGAACCCCCTGCTGTCACCCGCCTGACTTTAAGTAAGGACATGGCTCACAGGAGAGAATAGTGAAATTATGATTTTATTGTGGCCCTTTGAACTATAGACATTGACTGCAAATTAATATTTTGACAAGTTTAATTGCCAAACACCTGCCTCCCCCCCCCCCCACACACACACACACACACACACACACACACACACACACACACTTTACGTGGACTCAGCAGTCGCGGCTTAAAGTCAACTCCGTGCCAATTTCCTGGCCGACCCCCACTACCACCGCTCTCCTCCCTCTTAAACGAATCTCGTCTCACGTTGACACAAACGTGAAATGAAAACATGCGAAACACGACGTGACACGACGCAGGTGGACACCCTTGGCCCCATGCTTCCTGTAACATAGCCATCACAACACGGACATTATTCCATTACAGCAGTCGGGGGGTAAAAGTAAGACGCGCGCCGCACCGGAGGGGGCGCAGGTGATGTGATCGCTCATCTGCATCTCCCAGAACGTCATCCCTCATCCCGTTAGCCTGGAGAGTTACGCAAACACCGGCCGCCATCAGCGTGACATACTGCCTTCTGCTGCCCGGTTGCCGGGGAACGTTTGGTTCTCGCACCCCACGGTGCTTGGGTGACAAAGGAATACGTCTTAAGATATCATGTTATAATATGTGGAACATGATGCGTGGTCTCGAGACGGGATTTGTGGTCCACTGTAAATAGACCAGAACATTCAGGGAGACGAACTGAGGTAGACATGCTTGTTAAGTAGGCAGACAACACCAAATTGGAAAATTCGATTAAAAAGAACCCACTACATTTGTACTTTAACAAGAGTTATTAGACCAAATTTAGATATATAGGCAAGTCAACATTAATTACATCGGTTGTGTCATTTCCCGTTATATTGTTGGAGATCAGAAAGAATAGACAGCTAGATCAACAGAAACGTCTCCAAATTACTAACATCAGGAGCTGGATGGGCCAGGAGATAAACAAAAAATAATAATCCCATCCTATTTGTATATTCTGGTGAGTCTCCGTGAAAGACACAGATCTGTCAGCCGACACCAGCATTACCCCCAGGTAGACGGACGTCCTTGAATGTCACACCGTGTAAAGAAAACTATCAATTGTATTGCGTGTAGGGAGAGCTTTGAAGGACTTTTAAAGTAGCCAATAAAACGCATGCTTCCTGACAAGTTCCCGCCCACATTATGTGTTTACCCTCTACTTCATTCCAATTGGTCTGGATGCCAGCGTAGAGCCTTGCTTGGTGACCCTACAGGAATAGAATCAGGACCGGTCCAAACACAAAACACACACCTGCTTCTTCAGGCACGTTCCCGTGAAATGAGGGGCAACAGAGCAAGGCAGGTTGTAGTTTTATAGATAACTGAGTACAGACTAGGGATGGGTTCTGACCGGGAAAAATGTCCATGAGCCGTGACAAGAGGCTGCAAAAAGAAAAATACACCCAAAAATAAACGTCAAAAAAAAAAAAAAAAAACTAACAACACAATTTCAGTCTAAACGGACACACACACGCGCGCACGCACACACACACTACATCTGGACATTTTTTTATTGTCTTTTTCATAATCTTTCATAAAATGGTAAAAAAAAACAACAAAAAAAAAACAATTTCATGTTAATATACACTGCCGTAAACCAAAACACGAAGACGTTAATTAAAATCACGCAAAAATTAAATTGACGTAATCTCAGTTTAAAAAGGTGTTGGTGGAGGTGGAAGTAAAGGGGGGAGGGGGGGGGGGAGACGGAGAGAATCCATATTGCTTTAAGAGGAGCACGTCAAGGGTGAGGGACAGGGTCCTCCCCCCCTCCCCAGTGAGTCAGTATCCAACAGACACAAAACAAGGAACGAGACAGCAGAACACTATTTACAAAAAATGGGGGCCATCTTTTTTTTGTTGTTGTTGTTGTTTTGTTTTAGTTCTCAGTTAAAATCCTACGCAGCACGTAGCCAATACATCACCACGACGGGACACGATGCAACGAAACACACATGTACAGGCGCAGTGCACGGCTGGTGTCCGCAAGAGTGTGTGTGTGTGTGTGAGTGCGCATGAGTGTGTGTGAATGTGTGTGTGTGTGTGTGTGTGTGTGTGTGTGTGTGTGTGTGTGTGTGAATGAGTGTGTGTGTGTGTGTGTGTGTGCGCGCGGAAGTAACAGTAGAAGCATTGGCGTATGAAAAGTTCAAAAGTTCAATGTCCAAGCGTCCCTCCCTCCCCGGTTCCTAAGTATTTCCTGCTGGGTCGGGTTCAGGGTCCCGGGCTCGGACCCGGACCCGCCCATTCCTACGGGTTTACCGGAGCGCTGCGGGCGTTCATCTCCGGCGGCCTGCTGGTTTCTTGCGTCCCTGGGAGACAGAGAGAGACAGAGACAGAGACAGAGACAGAGAGAGAGAGAGAGAGAGAGAGAGAGAAAGAGAGAGAGACGGGTCAGCAGGGCTCGGTCCCGGGTCCGAAGGGGCTTTTAATCCCCTCCCCCAACCACACACACACAGCTTTATTTATAGCTTGTAGACGCCGCCGCAATTCACCTCCAAATCCATACAGAAATACAGCAACTAGATCAGGCTCTTCACCGTAACAGAGTGTGTGTGTGTGTGCGTGTGTGCGTGCGTGCGTGCGTGCGTGCGTGCGAGGGTGGATACCCGGCCCGTCGGGCTCTGACAAATATTTAGAAATGATGCTCGGGTTCTGGTCGGGCTCGGTCACATCTGCACGATTAGAAATTTGAAAATTACCGCGCGTGTTGCACTCATCTGTTTGTTGACATTTCCAAAATGCCTTCCAGTTGCTTAATAAAGGCGGGCTTTCATAAACACAAGTGTAAATGTGACGTAAAAGTGTCATTAGTATGAAAAAAATAGACTTTAACTGTGTTTAACTATGTCGGGTTCGGACATAAAAAGCTTGATGCCTGTCGGGCTCGGGTCAGGTTCGGTTAGTGTTCTGTCAGACGCGGACCGGGCTCGGACAGAAGGCCCGATCCACACTCTAGTGTGTGCTGAGTTCTGGCTGAAGGACAACAACCAACACTTGTCTTGTTCCTCAGGGAGGTCCTACAGGTCTTTCTAGCGACGCTGTCTTCACAAAATGTCTGCCGTCAAACGACGCCGTCCAAAGCGTGACCTCGGTACCTTGGGTGTGGGCTCTTCCTCCTGCTCCTCGTCCTCCTCCTCTTCCTCTTCGTCCTCCTCCGCCACCTCTTCCTTTGAGGCGGCGGCCTTCGATCGCCCAGCCCGCCTGCACACACACACAGACTTGTGTTAGACAGACAG
This sequence comes from Urophycis tenuis, assembly GCA_036785325.1. Classification (NCBI taxonomy): domain Eukaryota; kingdom Metazoa; phylum Chordata; class Actinopteri; order Gadiformes; family Phycidae; genus Urophycis; species Urophycis tenuis. The sequence goes on from JAXIVH010001682.1 coordinate 7,586, forward strand.
ACAGACAGACAGACAGACAGAGGTTTAGCATAAACGGCTGAAGGTTGAGAAACTCACGTGGGCTTCTTGGCCGGGGGCGTGGCAGACTTGGGCGGCCGTCCTCTCCTCTTCTGGGGCGTGGTCTCCACCGACTCCGTGCTGTCAAACACACACAGTCACATGACTTATGAACAGCGTCACATGGTGTAGGGACCCGGTCACATGGCGGTGTGAACCAATGGCAGCCGTTAACCACAACGTCCTCCCTTACCTCTCCTGCGCCCGCCGTGGCGTCCGCGGCGGCCTGCCCCGCGGCTTCACCTCCACGTTCTCGCTGCTCGCCTCCTCTTCCTCCGCCTCCTCCGTGGCCGCCTCCTCCTCCTCCTGCTCCTCTTCGTCGTCCTCCTCCTCCTCGGGGGGCGGGGCCGCCTTCTTCCGGCCCCTCTTGCCCTTGACGGGCGTCTCCTGGTTGGCGGCAGCGGGCGACTTGGGGGGCCGCCCGCGCCGCTTCTTGGGCGGGCTGTTCTGCTCGTCCTCCGGCCGGTTGTCCTCGTCCCATTGGTCCTCCGACTCGGCCGCCGGCGTCTGATTGGCCGCCTTCTTGCGGCCGCGCTTGGGCTTTTCCTGGTCGTCGACGGCGACCGCGGCGCGCTTGCGGCCACGCGGCTTGTCGGCGTCCTGTGGGGGGAGAGAACAAGGGGGGCTCAGCACACGGCGAGGAACGTGGCGGTGGAACCGTTAAAACTACATGTGGACTAGAGATGAGTGGTTGGCGGTTGCAGCCGTGGATCGGGCGGATGACGTGACAAAAAAATGATATTTGAATCAAATTTGGACAGGTGGCAGTTTAACCAATCAAATTAAAAAATATATACACATTGTTAAATATCGTTACTTATATCCTTTCCAGAACAGGCACTAACTTTCTAGCCTGCCGTCAGCAGCGCCTCGCATCGCCTACAGACCTAAAAACTACCAGCGGCTGTGGTTTTGAACATTGGTCAGAAAGCATTGGTGCAGATGGATGGCGGAGGGACGATGTGTTTTGTGATGCGGTGGTGGATGAAATAACAGCCCATCATCCACACATCTCTACCGTGGAGCCCAAACCTCAGTGTTTTTCTCCCAGCGTTTCTCCCCGGTGGGATAATGGCTGACCGAAGGCTCCCAGCCAGCGTGGTCACTACACCCACAATAATGACCTCGGTTTGAGGGTCCCACGGAAAACATTGTTTTTTGGTCGTCGCTCGATATCGTCTCAAGATGACCGCGGTCACTGGAACCTCGTCGATAAACCGAGACAGGAGTAAATACGTCCCTGGATGGCGTCAACAAGGGCATCACGGGAGACGCCGAGCTGCAGTGAAACACCTCCGCAGCGACAACACATCCAGCCGACGTGACGAGCAGCCAGCCTGCCGCGGGGCTTACCAAAATAAAAGCCCCGGTTGCCCCGGTGCGCCCACGGGCAAGGCGTTTCCAGCCTCTGTTTACAGAGCTTATCTAAACACAGACACACGCCTGGGTTTACAACTAGCAGCTCTCCACCACAGCGGGGCAACCAGCGCCATTACCCCCCCCACCCCACCCCCCACCCCTGGTCACGGCTTGACCCTTTGACCCCCCACTACGGGCCTGTGTAGTCAGGGAAACACTGGCGCTAGAGAGGAGTATTCAGGGGGCTTTGTTCCACACATGCCACTGCCTAATGGACTCTCTCTCTCTCCACTTGGTCGCCCGCTGGCTGCGCTGAGGGCTCCTTAAGGCGCTGGACTCTAGTGACTTCACTAGTGTGATTGGAGGTACCGTCCTCAGTAAAGCGGGGGCACTCGAAACAGTCACAGGATTCTAATTATTCCACAAAAAAAAACGGATGTGGACTTTTGGTCGTTTCACCCTCCGTTCCAAGGTAAAAGCGTGCTGAAGGGAGATGATGACACAGAGGACGGCCCAGGAGACAGAAGGCCTACCTTGTCAGCGATGTCTGTCCTCTTCAGGCTGATGTCCTCGTTCTCGCTGTGGTCCAGCTCCGTGCTGTCGTGCCTGTCAACGTGAGCACACGTCGTTATGTCCGGTGTGTGTGTGTGTGTGTGTGTGTGTGCGTGTCTGTATGTGTGTGTGCGTGCAAAGAACTGAAAAGAACACAGGAGCTCCAACTCTGAGCCAATAGAGATCACGCTGACAAACCAAGCTCCGTGGACTCATTTGTAGTCCTACTATGTCGCGCTAATTTGCAGTAAAAGCTTCATATACAAAGTGCTGCACTCCACTATCAATGCATACATTATTTACCAGGGGGTGAGGGTTAACCCATGCACACACACACGATGCTAACGCCACACAACAATGCTCATCACTGCATGGACCAGCGCTGGCTCCTGGTTTCCTCAGCGCAGCGTGTGTGTGTGTGTGGGGGGGGGGGCGGGGCCTGGTACCTGGTCTTGCTGCGCTGCGGGGAGCTGGGGTTGGAGGTGGACTCGTCGTTACTGGTGGTCTCCATCCGGGACGCCTTGCTCTGGATCTGCTTGCCCGCCGAGGCCAGGGGCTTGTTCACCGCCCCCAGGACGTTGGCCGCCTTGGGCTGAGGGGGCGGGGACAAGAGTGTCAACCAGAGTGTGAATAAAAGGAAATGGCGTCCAATCGGTGGCGAGGAGGCGAGTCTCCCGGGGGGAGTGTACCTTGCCAGGCGTGAAGAACGACTTCATCTCAGGGGGGAGATAGTTCTTTGTGTTGCTGAAGTTCTGAAACAGAGCGGCGGAGAGAGAGAAAGAGAGGGTGAGGCCCACGGGACAAAACTCAAAACAGCGTACCAAACACACGTCTTGAAAATCAAAGTTGTCGTGATGATCCCCGAGTTACAGTTGAGTGTTCTGGCCGGCAGCATCACTCAGACTAGAGCCCCCTCCCTCCACTGTATAACGCACACACACACACACACACACACACACACACACACACACAATGCCGGAGACAGGCCAGCCCCACCTCCCCCCTAACACCACCCGTTCCTCCCATCCACCCTAAAGGGCGTAGTTCTGAGCGTCCCGGTGTGGTGGTGGTGGAGGGTGGGGGGGTTACCTTGTCAGGCTTGGTGAAGTAGCGCGAGGGCAGCACGGGGTCTTTGGGGGACTCCAGGCTGTAGGTGGTGCTCTTGGACATGATGATGTTCATGGCTACGTCACACACCGTGTACAGTTTCTGACGACACACAGAGAGGGCACACACACACACACACCATTATTTCTTCACTAAAACAAACAAACAAAAATATCCACTAGAATAAGACAAATAAAACAAATAAGACTGATACATGCATTACAAAATAAAGAATTCATGCTTTGCTCTGATTTCTACTTTTCTCCTCTCCTCTGTTTTTGTTCTGGTCTTGGAAGCTTGGAGCTAGTTTGGAGCTTGCTTGTATTTGCCGCTATGGGATCACCCTGGAAATGCCCCGTGTGTTAATGTGTGCCCCAGGGTCCAGCCCCCCCCATACCTCGTTGATCTTGGGGTCCGTGGGCGCCTGGGCGTCCTTGGTCTGCTTGATGTTCTCCACCATCTTGCGGATGAAGGCGTGGCTGTTGTTCTCGCTCTTGGCCATGATGATCTCCAGCACGAACCACAGAGACCTGGAGCATGGCGGGGAGGTCAGGGTCACAACACGGCTGAAAACACTGCAGACCAGCACGTTATACACAGACCAGCACTGCAGACCAGCATGTTGTACCCAGACCAGAGCTGCAGACCAGCATGTTGTACCCAGACCAGCACTGCAGACCAGCACGTTATACACAGACCAGCACTGCAGACCAGCATGTTGCACCCAGACCAGAGCTGCAGACCAGCGTGTTGCACCCAGACCAGCACTGCAGACCAGCATGTTGCACTAGACCAGTGCTGCAGACCAGCATGTTGCACCAGCCCAGCGCTGCAGACCAGCGTGTTGTACCCAGACCAGAGCTGCAGACCAGCATGTTGTACACAGACCAGCGCTGCAGACCAGCGTGTTGCACCCAGACCAGTGCTGCAGACCAGCATGTTGTACACAGACCAGCGCTGCAGACCAGCGTGTTACTCTGTCAGTGCTGCCACCATGTCCCTCAGTTAGTGTCAGTGGCCCATAATTTGGTCACGCAAAAACTCTTATATGAAATCAAAGTTTTAAAACAGTAATAAGGTGCTCCAATAAATGTGTATTAACATAGCGCAATATATGATAACTATATGGGTTCCTACAGGTTTCTTCAAGTCAAATTCAAGTGTTTTTAAGACCTTTTTAAGACCATTAATGTCAAAACTTAATACCTATTTCACGGCCTATTTCACAGACCTACCGGTAAAGAAAAACTATTTTTTTTAAATGTGTTCATTATGATTAATAACGTTATTATTCCTCAAACAAATGTGAAAATGTGGACTGTAAAGCCTTATGGAAGAATTATGTAACTTGCAGCACAGTAGTGAATACCGGTAGTGAGTACATTTTAGTGTTATTTAATCAAAGTAATAGTGGTTGACAAATTAAACTTTTTAAAAGAATGCGATATACGGAGAAGTTACATATTGCACAAATTTAAGACCCAGTTATCAAAATTCAAGACTTTTCAAGTCTTTTTAAGGTATTATTTCCAAATTCATAAATTCAATGCTTTTAAGACTTTTTAAGGACCCGCGGGAACCCTGAAAGAAAACCCCAAACTGGGGGCATACTGGGGTCTGAAAGGCTATTCTTACTCTTTGATCTCCTTGAGCTGCTCCAGGTCCTGGACTTTGACGTAGTCCGGGTCGTGGACCAGCAGGTGGATGGCGTAGGGAACCACGTACTCCGGCAGCAGGGAGAACAGCTTTTCTGTACACACACACACACACAAATTATAAAGACATAAAAACTAAACTTTTCCCTTTTAGAAGAAATAACTAAAAGAAATGTGAGCTACATTGACGTTGATTACCAGCAACAATGTAGAATAGATACATGTCCGTTTTAAGAATAAGAATTTTTTGTGTGCTGTTCTTTGTTGTGCTTTCACAGTTCTATGCGTTGTTTATAGATGATGTGTTGACGATAATATTTACTAAAAAGTACATTTCCTGAAGAAAATGTTGAAGTGGGCTAGCTGACAGCAACCGGATGTATTGCTTAAGCAAAACAGCTCTGTGTTGCATAATTCTAACGCAGAATGCCAGTCTTCCTTTGCCTCCCCCCCCCCCCCAGTCCCAGGGGGGGGGAGGCTGTGTGTGTATTGATTGTAACCGTCACTTTATCCCTCACTCTGCTTCTCTCCAAACTGCCACTATTCTCTATGAGGAAAGCAGGTCCGGCTTCAAATGGCTCTATCTCAAAATGTATACATGTCACAGCTTAGATATCTAGACATGGGAGTCCAAGGAAACAGACGAACAGTTTGATATATAATATGTCTGTGTACCTTACAAAATGTAGGAGTATTGACAAGTTAGAAAACGGGTATGAATTTGAAATGACCAGCTGCGACCTAGAGTGGAGCGCCCTTGTGTATATTTGGAAGAGTGAGTGTCAAACAAACATTAATAATTCAAAAACTATAAATGGTATCGCATAGATACTTGAAGGCGAGTGACAGCATGAAAATATTAATCCTTTGATGTATAATATGTGAAAGTACTATGAAAATTGTAGAAGTGGCGGCAGTTTACAAAATGTGTGGATATTTTCAAATCACCAACTGCCAGCACTCTAACAACTGAACATTCCATCATTCATTTCAATGGGAAAAAAACTCAATAAAACTTTAATATCTTAAAAACTATAAAAAAAATAAAAATAGACCCTGTTGATTCCTAAAGTAGCTGAATGTTTTAAAGTTTGAATGAAGTTTCTAGCACAATGAATGACAAAGTAGTTAAGCGGCAGAGTTTTGGAGAGAACATATGATAAAGCAAGAAAGAAGGGACGAAAGAAATAGTGGGAATAACAATAGTGTGCTAGCTAAAAGCTAGCCCACTAATAACATTTTTATGATGACCCAGACCGACACTAAGAACTACACATCCCAGACTGGGAGTAAGAACTACACATCCCAGACCGACACTAAGAACTACACATCCCAGACTGAGAGTGAGAACTACACATCCCAGACTGAGAGTGACGACACCTCCCAGGACTACATCTCCCAGGACTACACCTCCCAGACCTCCCAGCACTACATCTCCCAGACCTCCCAGGACTACATCTCCCAGACTTCCCAGGACTACACCTCCCAGACCTCCCAGGACTACATCTCCCAGGCGGCCTCACCGCTGACGGAGGCGTGCTGCTTCAGGTACTCGCGGCGGATGTTGACGTTCTTCACCAGGCACTGGCGTGCGTGCGCCCGCCGCTCCTTCACCGGGTCCTTGGCGCAGAGGGCGAACACGGCCAGGTACTCCAGGGGCAGCCGCAGCCGGCACAGCCCGCGGTGCAGCTTCTGGGAGTAGCTCTGACGCACCTGGTAGCACTCGTCCTGCTCAGACACAGACAGAAAGACAGACAATTAGCTTAACCCCCGGGTTCAGACATCCCTGTGTGTGTGTCTGTGTCTGTGTGTCTGTGTGCGTGTGTGCGTGTGTGCGCGCGTGTGTGTGTGTGTGTGTGTGTCTGTGTCTGTGTCTGTGTGTGTGTGTGTGTGTGTGTGGATACCCGACCCGAGTGCGACGGGTTCAGAATAATATTTAGAAATGATGCTCGGGTTCGGGTCGGGCTCGGTCACATCTGCGCGATTTAAAATTTTTGATTTACCCGCACACTAACCTGCGCATGTTGCGCTCATCTATTCATAAACACAAACGTAAATGTGTCATTAGTATGAAAAAAAGACTAACTGTCGGGCTCGGACAGAAAAAGCTTGATGCCTGTTGGGCTCGGGTCGGTCGGATGTGACCAACCCGGTTCTGTCGGCCAGGCTCTGAGAGAAAATTCCGGCCCGATCCGCACTCTAGTGTGTGTGTGCCTGCTTGCGTGCGTGCATGTGTGTGTGAGAGAGAGAGAGACTTTAATTTCCTGTTCCTCATCAGATCCCGAGACTGATATTCACATCATGAAATAAAATGTGTAAATCCCATCCGGCCCGGTACAGCACCGGGCCCAGGGCTCAGCTGCTCTGTTTGTCCCCTGCAGAAAGACACACTGAACCCGCCCCTCTGGACCGCCCCCCCCCACCCACCCAGAACCCAGCTCCACGGAGGCGGTCCTCACATTGATGACCAGCGCACACAGCTGGTACTGCTCCAGCGTGATGATCTCGTGGTAGCACGGCTCCTGGGCCAGCTTCAGCAGGGCGCACGCCGCCGCCAGCCGCAGCCGGGACATGTCTGGTTTACTGAGGGGGGCGGGGCATAGAGAGAGGTGGTCAGAGGGGACGGGGCATAGAGAGAGATGGTCAGAGGGGGCGGGGCATAGAGAGAGATGGTCAGAGGGGGCGGGGCATAGAGAAAGATGGTCAGAGGGGGCGGGGCATAGAGAGAGGTGGTCAGAGGGCGCGGGGCATAGAGAGAGATGTCAGAGGGGACGGGGCATAGAGAGAGATGGTCAGAGGGGGCGGGGCATAGAGAGAGGTGGTCGGAGCATAGAGAGAGATGGTCAGAGGGGGCGGGGCATAGAGAGAGGTGGTCAGAGGTGGCAGGGCAAAGAGAGAGGTGGTCAGAGGGGCAGGGCATAGAGAGAGGAGCAGAGGGGGCGGGGCATAGGGAGAGGTGGTCAGAGGGGGCGGGGCAAAGAGAGAGGTGGTCAGAGGGACGGGGCATAGATAGAGAAGGTCAGAGAGGGTGGGGCATAGAGAAGGAAGGTCAGAGAGGGCGGGGCATATGGAGGTGGTGGGGTATCGAGAGAGAAGGTCAGAGGGGGCGGGGCATAGAGATATCCAACATACTATGCATATTTAATGATCATGATGTGTGAGTGAGTGAGTGAGTGAGTGAGTGAGTTACCCCATCTTGCCCTGCTCTGTCAGGTCTCCGTCGCTGTGCAGGATGGCGGTCAGCATCCTCAGGGTGGAGTTCCCTGACTTGCTCTGGTTGTTCTTCACCCCCAACAGCCACCGCACCATCAGCTTGATGCCCTGGATCTGAACCAGGGACCACACAAACCATCAGCTTAATGCCCTGGATCTGAACCAGGGAACGCACAAACCATCAGCTTAATGCCCTGGATCTGAACCAGGGAACGCACAAACCATCAGCTTAATGCCCTGGATCTGAACCAGGGAACACACAAACCATCAGCTTAATGCCCTGGATCTGAACCAGGGAACACACAAACCATCAGCTTAATGCCCTGGATCTGAACCAGGGAACACACAAACCATCAGCTTAATGCCCTGGATCTGAACCAGGGAACACACAAACCATCAGCTTAATGCCCTGGATCTGAACCAGGGAACACACAAACCATCAGCTTAATGCCCTGGTTCTGAACCCTGGATCTGTCAACGTATTGGCAGTAGATTGTCATCCATGTCAAACATGTGGCTAACAATGCAATGCAAGGACATCATAGTGCAAACATTTTTTTACTTCACAATGGTAAGCGATCTGTATGATGTGAGTAACGTGGTGAGCGAGTGAAGGAGACGCAGCAGGACTTGGGAGCACACCTTGGCCATGGTCTCAGCGGACACCTCGTCATCCGGGACCCACAGCTTCGTGGTCTTCTTGCCAGCGAGCTGCACAAGCAGAACACAAGACAGGAAGTCAACGTCTATCGAAACGCAAGCCGCAAGTCTGTCAGTTCAACCAAAACAAAACTGGTTTAACCGCTAAAACACAGATATAGGAAACCCTTCCTGCCACATGCCATTACACTGTACAATAACAGCCACTAACTTATAACAACAGTCTCCAAGCACCTTATATTTCTGTACAATTGTTCTTTATCTCGCACTAAAATTAGTTTATATTTAGTTTATATTTTTAATATATTTTTTATACATAAATACACTTAATTTCTACATTGCATTAATTCTTTAATTCTTTGTATTTCAATGCTGCTGCTACGCTGTAATTTCCCAGCTTGGGATCAATAAAGTATTTCTATTTCTATTTTCTATTAAAACAAACAGTACCATGACCCCGTCCAAAACATTCCCAATCCCTTCAGCTGCTTCCCCCCCCCCCCCCCCACGCTGAGGCCCAGCCGGCCCCCTCAGCAGAAACAGACGTCCCAGGCTGGGACACTGGCGCGGTGGGCTTACCCGGTCGTTCATCAGAAGGTCCTTGACGATGAAGTTGGCCACCAGGGACTTGAGGGGGGCGGCGAACTGCTCGGGTGCGAGCAGGGCCAGGTGGCCCAGGGTGGTGAGGGGCGTGATGAGCTGCTCCAGGTTGCCCGGGTCCAGACCCTTGTGCAGGGGCTGCAGGGGGGGAGCATAGGGAGGGTCAAAGGTCATCGGGTTTAATGACGTTTCGTCCATCGCTTCAAGATGTGCGAAGATCATGGGCTTCAGCGCGGCCGATACTTCTGGATCAGAGATTAACGTCGGGCTGATAAATCATTAGACCAAGAATACTGCTTTTCACCGGCCGTCAAGGTTCACCGAGAGCCCACGACGCCTTGCAGTTCTGCCCGTCCAAACACATGCATGGGGTTTGGCGATGGACTTCCTGTGAAGTGTTTTGTCTGCGTGCCCTGCCTACTGATCAGGAGTTTGTCCGACAGGCCGTTGTGTGTGAATCATGACATCATTAACACTATGTGTCAGAAATCATTTGTGTCATTTAGGATAACGGCCTGTTAAGCCGAAAAGCCAAAGACATATTCAGTAAAATTAAGCCTGGAACACCCGACCTGTCATAAAACATTTTCTAGGCCAAGGAGGCATTTAAAAACTGCTGACTCTGACAAATAGTTTAACGCCCCGCCCCTCTTGGATTCAGTCAGACACCTGAATACGACATGCTAGGAGAATCTAAAAGGATTTTGTTTATTGACACGGTGCTCCACAA
>JAXIVH010001683.1:5000-17510 GCA_036785325.1 Urophycis tenuis
TTTCGCAGGAGAAATTGTTCTGAACCGCCGTTGGGGGGTCCGGCTTTATGGACAAATAACACGTTCCAGGTTCAACTAGCGTTAGATATTCAGAATATTCAGAATGTTCAGAATGTTCATTGCATATTCTGGCAGTTCCTCCTCCACTTCCCATGTTTTATTCAGTTGCATGTACGCACGTGAATATATATATATACTATCACTTTGTTTTCTACAGACGGAGGCAAAGTCTCCCAGTGCGGCATTAATGGGCAGCGTGCGTGTACGGCGAATGCATACATCAAATCCTCGGATTAAGCCCCTCGCTTGGTGACTCCTGTTTTACAAGCCACCTGCAGTTTGCTCGTTTGACGTCTTTAGTGTTGAGAAGGGTGTCGCAAACAGGATTTGTCATCTACTTAAATAAAGCTGGATTGGTGGAATGTTTGTGATTATTTCCATGTGCCTTGCACCTCGCGGGACAAATGTGTTGTCAATATGGAAAGTATGATTACAAGACGAGTCTACGGTAGCTCTTCATGAGCCTAACTGTTCCTTATATGAACACACAGTGTTATTAAGGCGTTTTCAGGTCCACAGCAGTTTACCAATGAGATCTCTCCTGCCACAAGGGTATTTTCCAGAACAAAAATTAGACAAAATCCGACATTCTAAACAGAAATGCTACAATCTAATTGTGGTTCAAAAAAGCAAATGATTGTCGTCCTTGAGAATAACTTTACAAAACACAAACATCGACGTGCATTCACTTCTTGGAAGAAAAGACGGTGAGAATGTGTAGGCCTACAGCTCTTCCTTCCATGTGACCTTTGCGAAACCTTTAACTTTATGAACCTTAAAACAACAACACTGTATTTTTGACATTTTACGATCCCACAAGCAGACCGCCATCTTTTATTCTCCCTCCATTGCCTCAAAGTATTCCTGATGGCTACGCTCACTGAATACTTTAAGGGAGAAAAAAAGAACCCTCAAGGATTTGTACTGCTCCCCTGAAATCATTAAACGGGTGGTAACAAGGCCTGGGCTGAATGATGGATGACGGATCCGCACCACGCCAGGTCCACGAGGGCAAAGGTCTTGTTGAACATTCTGGAATCCCATGGATAATACCAAGGGAAAAAGTTCTAAAGAACATGCTAGAATTCTAGGGTCTCTCTATTAATTATTTCCTGGACCACTGCAGAACACTATGGTTACTGGGGGGGGGGAACACCTGGAAAAACACCCGCTAGTGTGTGAATTCAAATCTGTGTAAAAACGTCTACAGAACAGTCCAATGTTCCACAGTAACACTCCAAAATACTGTATGGGGGGCATCGAGTACCAAGGAAACACGCCATGCTGAATGGAACATGCGCAAGCAGATGTCTGCTGTGCATACCCCGAGCACTCATGTACACTGGAATCGAGACATCAATTGGGTTATTTGTTCGAGGTGAACGAACCGGGGCTGTAAACTGCAACGCGAGAGCTTCAAAGGCACGCACGCATGAGCAAGGACAACACGGTTTCTTTGTTTGTTTGTTCTCCTCGTGCATCAATTCAAGTCATTATCAAAGCCCGGAAAGGAGGCCCCTTTGAAGTGCTCCACCGGACTGCTTTCCGGTGTGACCCGTGGACTTGAACTCCAGCGTTCCACGTTGGCCGCGGTGCGCGCGTTCTCAAAAGTACGAGCAAACACGGGTCTTTGAGGGAAAGTAAGGCGCCCTCCTTCCTCCCCGTTCTCCTTTCCTTTTCTGTTTCCGTGCGCACGGGAAATCACTGCGGCGCCGACCGATGCAGCGAGGTGTATAATGAGACCCGGCCCGAGACCGGCAAGCTGGCGCTTCTTCTCCCGCTCCCCGAAAAGCTGAGCTCCGTCTCTTAACAAGAGCGGCTCGCAGACACGAACTCACAGAATAAAGCACTCACTGTTCAATACCAGCTTGTCTGTACTCGGATTCCGATTTCCCCTCGCGTGTGTGCGTGCGTGTGTGTGTCTGTGTGTGTGTCTGTGTGTGTGTCTCTCTCTCTCTTTCCATGAATTATGGAGTAGCGAGCTAGTCAGGTGATAAATCCCCCAGTGTAAATCCCCCCCCCCCCCCCGCCGCCCCCCCAAAACACGCCAGCAGAAGGAGTGTATTTTGACAGCGACTCGTCAGATCGGGACGAGGGGGAAGGATTCTTCCTCGCTCGTCTCTCGTGACAGAGGGAGAGTGGAGCGGGGCGGAGGGGGGGAGGGAGTGGGGGAGGAGGGAGTGGGGGGGAGCTCGGATACTCGAGATCACGGATAGGGGAGTTCTACAGGATCGATATGATGCGTCGTCCCGGGGGGAGGTGCGAGCGAGTAAGAGTAAGAGAAGGAGGAGGAGGAGGAGGAGGAGGAGGCGGGGATGTGTTGAGCGTTGTGTCTTTCTTAACCTTCCACACGCGCACGTCGGCTACGCTAAAACCCCTCAATGGGTTATAATAGGGCGCCACTCTGGAAATGACAGGCAAACAGGAAGAGGAGCAGAGAGAGAGAGAGTTGAGCTGCTGGTGCCATGGGTGGGTTGTAGACTATTTTTATTGTGATAGGATCTCACACACACACACTGCCGCCGGGAACATTGGATGTGAAATGTTGGCGTGATTTGAAATTTTGTGTTTTCTAAACTTTACAGTTAAAACCGCATGTATGCAAGTCAGTAAACACCGCAGGAATAGATGTGTTGATGAACCGTGCTGAATTCGTCACACACTACTGGGGAAATGGGGTTTCTTGGAAAACCCTGCAACATTTCACCACAAGCTGATGCTTTTGTCCAAAGCAACTTACAATAAGTGCTCTCAACCATGAAGATACCGCCCAAAGACTGCAATCTCCTTCAAGTGCTACATTATACAAACAAGAGATGGAGAATTTAGATTTTTTTATGTATTCCAAAAAGAAACAGAAAGAAAAAGTATGTGCCAAGCTGCAGTCTGGACAAATGAGTTTTCAGTCTCAGCAGCGGGGCTCAGGGTTTGAGTGGTCCTGATGTCAGTGGGGTGCTCGTCCAACCGTCGCGCGGCCAGAACTGCAAACAATCAAGATGTTGTTGGGCTCCTGCTGGAGGGCCAGACCACGGTGGATGGGCCGGGGTGGTGGACGGGCCGCGTGCAGGGAGGACCGGGGTGGTGGTCTGACCGCCTCCTGCAGGGTGCAGGGAGGACCGGGGTGTTGGTCTGACCGGGTCCTGCAGGGTGCAGGGAGGACCGGGGTGGTGGTCTGACCGGGTCCTGCAGGGTGCAGGGAGGACCGGGGTGGTGGTCTGACCGGGTCCTGCAGGGTGCAGGGAGGACCTGGGTGGTGGTCTGACCGCGTCCTGCAGGGTGCAGGGAGGGAGGACCGGGGTGGTGGTCCGAGCGCGTCCTGCAGGGTGCAGGGAGGACCGGGGTGTTGGTCTGACCACGGTGTCCTGCAGGGGGCAGGGAGGACCGGGGGTGGTGGTCCGACCGTGTCCTGCAGGGTGCAGGGAGGACCGGGGTGGTGGTCCGACCGTGTCCTGCGGGGTGCAGGGACAACCGGGGGTGGTGGTCCGACCGTGTCCTGCAGGGTGCAGGGAGGACCTGGGTGGTGGTCTGACCATGGTGTCCTGCAGTGTGCAGGGAGGACCGGGGTGGTGGAGGGGCCACGTCCTGCAGGGTGCAGGGAGGACCGGGGTGGTGGTCCGAGCGCGTCCTGCAGGGTGCAGGGAGGACCGGGGTGGTGGTCTGACCGGGTCCTGCAGGGTGCAAGGAGGACCGGGGTGGTGGTCTGACCGCCTCCTGCAGGGTGCAGGGAGGACCGGGGGGCCGCTCACAGCTCGGTGTAGGCCGAGGCCGGTGGCTTGAGTCGGACTGGAGCAGCCACCGGTGTGCAAGGTTTAAGGTGCAAGGTGCAGGGTGCAGGGTGCAGAGGAGCGGTGGAAGGGTGGGAGAATCACATGGACATTCTAATGGACGCAACTCTAGATAATAGATGCTTTTCTTTGTTTTCCTCAGATGGAGAAGTCCAGCACTTGTACATCTCGCAGAAGCACACGTCCGCATTCCAATAAAAAAACATTAGATAACAACACACTTCAAATCTTAAGGAGAATGAAAGTGTAATAATCCCATGACAGATATTACCCCCTTCTCTTGTATAACTTTAATACATTTGATGAGACAAACTCTTGACAGAGAATGGAGTCATATAATTTTACCGCTGTAAGTGGTCGTAGAAACATTACAACAGCATAAAAGTGACAGAATATGCCTTTTAAAGAGTACTTTTACCGGACACTTATGAGGCTGTGCTGCAGTCACACACTTCATGTCCCTGTTCAGACACATTTCTTGGCGTGTTATTGTTTGCGGCAGACAGTTTTGTCACAGCCTAACCAAATAAGATTAAAATAATTAGGTTGTCAATAAATATATTTAGTAAGAGTCATTATGTAAATTATGGATGTGACTCGGTAGCTTGGAAGAGAGGCGGGGGGCTGATGAGCAGAATAAAGTTACAGTTGATGCATCCCGAATCAATAAAATAATGAGGCTGCACCCTATGCCAGGGCTGGTGAGTTCTGCTTTATTTTAAGCTGTAAAAACCGATGGATAAACATCGCTTAAGGCCCCTCAAAGAGAACAACTGACCCCAACCTGGCCCCCTTTCTGATGAAATGGTCTAGAAAACAGCCACTGTGCTGGAAGGTAGGAGTGGACCGTGGCAGACAGCTAGCCCTTGAGCTAGCTAGCCCCCCCCCCCCCCCCCCCAGTTTGAACAGCTTCTTGGAAAATCTTCTATGGAGACGAGAGAGGTGGGCTGTATACACCACATGCTTGCTCACTGGGCTTTCAAAGTGATTCTGCACAAAGGACTGAATTAGCATTTGTGCAGCGAAATGCTAAGGGGGTGCTAGCGTTTATTGCGCGAGTGTCGTCGGCCGTTCTGAATGATCAGGTGGAGACGTGGCCGTCGGCGCCTCTGGTCTGTCCTCAGTGCGCCCTGGTGGCCGCTCGGCACAAACAATCCTGCCAAGTCGCGCGCTCTGTCAGCGACGTCCTCCGGAAGGCCAGAGAAGCGCTTACTTCCATGAGATGCAAAATGCTCGAGGGTCCCATGAGATATACATTCAAATAATATGCTCACATTAAACAAAGCGCCGCTTGCTAAGAAAGCCTCCGCAGTGGGGCTGTGCGGTGAAGTGAAGAGCATTTTGAAGCAGTGAGACCAGCATAAACCATGCAACGGGACGCAAGGTCGAACAATACAACACAGCACATCCACAAAGCCACAAAACAACAAGAGGACCCAAACACCCTGACGAACCAGCGCAAATACCAATAACAGGTCCCCCTATGTATCAAGGTAGTGAGCAGCATACTTTAACGTTGTTTTTTTGTTTGTTTTGTCAAGTAAAATACAAGGTCTGGGGCAGAACAGAGAGAAAAGAAATGAGGTAATAGCAGGGTTAATGGCCACCTCACTGGACCACAGGGGACATTCTTCACCCCTGTCTGGTCGCAGGATGGTCAACGCGTGGCAGGGGCGGCAGCAGCTCAGTGGACAGAGCGGGTCGTCCACTAACCGTAGGGTCGGCGGTTCGATCCCCTCCTCCGCCTCCCCTCCTCCAACTGTCCGAATGTCGAAGTGTCCTTGAGCAAGACACCGAACCCCAACTCACTCCCCCGGGGCGCTGAACACAGCAGCCCACTGCTCCTACTATGTACCACAGGATGGGTCAAATGCAGAGAACAACATTTCACTCCCATATCGAAAAAATACTGAGAATGACCAGTAAAGACCGAAAGGTCTTCTCTCTCTCACCTGAGAAGGCCTTGTAAGATCTTCCTTAAGGGGCCAGATTCCACTGTGTTACAGTCTTGCTCGGCGATTGGCAGGGGAGGTCACAACCAGAAAGGCTGTTTTGCGAACCCCAGGTGTGATCAGTGGCCACCGCCCTGGAACCCTTTGAGTTCCCACCTCACCCCGGAGTCATGGGACGCCTTTTCGCGCAGACCTCCTTGTTTATGAGGCGCCGCCTCGTTTCTGTGTTTGTTTGAGTCAAACAAAACGTGTGTGACGATCAAATAACAAATGCTTCACTGAATTCTACCTTTCAGGATCCACCTCGCTGGTTATGTTTAAACAGTATGCATTGCCATGCGTTTCTACAGTGTTTCTGTACTACAAACAAAACAATAGTATAGAATATAGAATATAGAATAGAGTAGAATAGAATAGAATAGTATATATATATGTATATACTGTCCGGAGGCTCAACTCCCTCCATCCTCTGCCCCCTGCCACAGACTCTAACCTCGCACCCACCAGCATCATCTGACCTCAGATCATCTCCCACCACCACTCACAACTTTGACTTTCACTTTGACTCAGGGACTGTACACTCCAGTTTGCACACTCCACTTTGTCACTTTAGAGTGTCTTCTGAATATATTTTGCACTGCAACAATGCAACAATAGTATAGATAGATTAGATTAGACTATATTAGATTATAGATTATAGATTATAGTTTATAGATTATAGATAGATATATATTATACTCAAAACCAGTGGGGAGGGCTTTGGGAAGGGGTGGTAGTGTTAGGAGAACTGGTCTAGGCGGGTCAGGGAGGACACTACAGACTTGAAAAGTAAGAAAGGATTATTACAAGGTCGACATTTTCCATTTCAAGAGATGATTTAGGTACAGCGTGCTGGAGGTCATTGATTGACTTGAAATCAAATGACTCCAATGTGAGCCATGAAGATTTCTGTGAAGATACCAGTTGAGACACAGATAAACCGAAAAACCATCGACCGGCCCGGCCTGGATTACCTGGACCAGAACTACTGTGATGGGACTCACCGGATGAAGAAGGATTACGTCAGTCTGATAAAAAGGCTTTTTCTGGTATTCCAAACCGAGCTGGTCCCCTTTCTAGAGGGAAAACAACAGTGGCTTGGAATATAATCACACATCAACACGCCAAAACACTTAATGCTGTGAGACTTGTGTGATACAAGTCGAGTTGTGCGCCTAAATAAGCAATCAAACCTGTTAATTAGCCACACCCGCTGTTGTTTGTTTACACAGACGTGCAAATGTGAGAATACATACAGAAATGATTGAGCCACCTCTGAGTTAGAGCATCCCACGCTCTCACTTCACGCATGGCCTCGGTATTGACGGATGAATTACTTTTTCACCGTGCGGCGATCGCCGTTGTGTGAGCCCCTTTCTGAACAACATCCCATTCTGCAGCTTTAGAATATTTGTAGTTTGGCCAACGCAATAAAATACAGATTCTTACTGTGATCTACACGCATCTACAAAAACAACATGAAAAATGTTGTTGACAAAAACATGTTTGTTTTTTAATTATTATTAGTCTTGCCAGGTTTGGTTCTGCTGTTTAAAGAGGTTATATTTGGTCAGTCTAAGTGTTTGGAAGTTTAAACCTGTTTTTTGATCAATCTTTGTTTCTTTGTTACTTTGTTGTTTCTTAATGTTACAGAAAGTACCTCTCCAGTTCCTCTCCAGACATTTTTCTTGGCCAGCTATAAAGTCTGGCTGGCCTAAACACCGTGCTGCAGACAGGATTCCAATAGAAGAGGTAAAAGGCCATAAGCAAAATGTCTGGCATATCTGGAAAACATACATCAATGGAAATGAATGAATATGTTGCGAGAAATAAATAGAGCTTACAACTTGTTTGCCTCCCAACCAGATCCCTGCGTCACTGTGTGACGTATTCAGCCAACATTTTGCATCCTCATGAGCTAGGAGCCTTCCTGAGACGATCCTAAACTCCAAAACAAACAGAACAGATTCAGTTTTGTCGCAACGCAGATCCAGACTGCACCGTCTTTGCAACAATGTGGGATTCGAGTTCTGTACCTTGGTGACATCATAGCGTGCTGGAGCGTCTACGACGATATTTTTAGTGAGGCCAGGCGTCGTGTAACGGCGTGCCATCCATCGCTGTCATGATTTAATTGAAAGTCCTTTCAGTCTGCGGAAGAATGATATTTAGAAGCCTTTAGTCCCATAAGCAAGTGCTGTGCTCTTGATATTTATGCTGGGTTATTGGACATTAGCTGTGACACTCAAACCCACAGAGATGTGGTGCCAGGACTGTGTTAGTGGTTACTCTCTCCCCCCCCCCCCCCCCCCCCCCCCCCCCCCCCGGCTAGGGAATGCAGATGCTGCGAGCAGCAGAAAGCAGTTGTTATATGCAGGTCATATTACCCAGGCTTATATATCAGTCCTCTCTTATTTGATGATCCCTAATCAATTTATTCTGCACTCGAAAACGCATCAATCGTCCAGCCTCTTTCCATGGCTTCAAATTGCATTTACTTACGCCCCAGGGGGGTGAAAGAAAAACTTGAATTGAAATGCTGAGCATTACAATTAATTGCATTAATCCCTGGTGTAGATGTAGCATAATGGACGGACAAAGAGGAGCGATATGTGTGCACTCCTTACAGGATCAAGGCAGGCGTGCACTTGCGCTCAGCAACAGTTTCTCTTTCACAACGGAGGCAACTATTGAAATAGGATTCATCAAGGTAACCACAGATGTTGGATCGGGTTATTGGACGGACTACATTAAAAAACAACTCATTGGATCTCCTGTTCAAAAGCAGAACACGGCCATGAAACAGCCATCAGCAGTCTCCCAGCATCCTCCCTTTCCATTTCATCACATTCATTATGACCGAGCAGCAGCATCCCTTTGACTCACATTTTTGATGCAAATGGTAACGGGTTACCGTTACGAAATCCCTCATAATCCCCGAAGAGATGGCCGTCGCTTTTAGCCAGAACGTATGTCAGGAAGCCGGTACGAGCGCATGCAGCGTCGCCGACTCCCCGCCGGCGCTGCCAGACTACAGGTGTGCCGTACTGGTAATGAGCCACTTTGGTCACACTTTTAGGGCTGTCACGGCTGCAAATTTTCCCCCGGCAAGAGAGATAACCAAACTTCTTTTGAGTTTATTTTTTTGCTAACCGTTTCATTCTCATGCCGAACTTCTGGCGTTATTGGACACTGGAACTCTGGTGGACGGTCATTTTCAATTTGAATACATCCAAACATGCAAATGGAATGAATTATATACTGTGATACAGACACCACTGCTTCCTCGAGGAATGTGTTGCAAATAGAAATAAAAACAATGGGATGAACATTAACATAAATAACCTCACCTGTCCATTCCCTTTGCTCCCCACTCTGCAGGGAGAGTAGAGAGCGAATTAGAATCAACCACAAAGCACTGGTGGCTATCTTATTAATTCCAGCACCAAAACAGTAGTGTGTACACACAGGCAAAGTCTCTCTCTCATACAAACACACACACACACACACACACACACAGACGCACGCACGCACGCACACACACACAACCACGCACACGCATACACAAGCACACGCACACAAACAGCCTCCGTTTAAAGAGTAATTAACTCTCCATGTCATCACTGGCTGTAAATCATGAAATAGTGTACTCCAGGTTGGTACATTAGTCTGTGGGATACCGACTTCCTTAAGGTCATTGTATTTCAAAGCGATGCTTGGAGTACTTAGAAAGGTCATTGTATTTCAAAGCGATGCTCGGAGTACATACTGTATATAAACCTCAGCGAAGACACCATGGGCCTGCAGAGACAAGGCCTGCTTGTTATTTCAACCATGGCATGTTATAAATACTGGGGTTGTAGTAGATACTGTGTGATTTGGCCAATGCTATTGTTGATGTTGGGACATCATTTTGTGAAATATATTTTGTTGCATTTACGGGCATTTTGTGTCTGTGTCGTGTTTTTGTCAGAGAGCACTGTGAGACTGCCACTTCTCGCTCTGTCTCAGTTTTTTTTTGTCGTCTGTCATTTTCCTTGCTCCTTGTCTTCCTAGTGTCTCTCAACGGCTGTGTTGGGTCGCTGTTGTGTTTCTGTTCCCCTGCCTTCGGCCCCAGCTGCCTTGCTCTCCCCAACCCCTCGCTGCTAACTGGCTAACGCTAGCCATCACCACCTGGTTAGCTGGTTAGCCGGTGGAGCCGCCTCTGCCTTAGACTATTTCCGCTCCCTGGACACTATCATCCCTCATTGGAGTCCTATCATTCATTGGACTATTCTCAGTCACTGGACTATGACCATTATCTGGACCATCACCATCCATGGCTGCTTCCCCATCACAGAATCATCAGCTAATGTCGCTCCTCCTGTTTGTTTGCACTGCCTCTAACGCCTCACTAACCATTAGCTCTGCAACCCTGGAACCACAGTGCGGGGCCTTTCTGGTTTTTTACAAACTTCCCCTCCCATGCAAACTACTCCCGGTCTCAACAAGAACGACCGGCTGTCCCCCATTGCACTCACCTCCACTCCACAGTTTGCTGGCATCCTCCGCCAGCGTCGTGTCCTCCATCGCGCCCCCCCCCCCCCCCCCCCCCCCCCGACACGCCGGCCCTCTCCATGTTCACGCTCAGCCCACCATCCGTGCGGTGGCCACCTCCGTCACCCCCCCACTACTGAACCCGGATAACCTCCGACCTCTCTGCGGGTCAACCACTCTGCCGGCCTCGTCGCTCGGCCAACTCTGCCCGCCTCAGCACCCGATCAATAAAGCACAAAGCCCCCCCCCCCCCCGTCCTGTACGCACAGGTACTGGACAACTTACTTGTTTTCCTCCTTCTCACTGGAGCCTGGTAACAACCAAATGATTTTTTTTTCTTCCTTAATCAAGCATCCCCCGCCCCCCTCCCTCCCCTTTCCCTCCCGGTTTTGGGGGGTTGGGGT
Source organism: Urophycis tenuis (assembly GCA_036785325.1). Taxonomy (NCBI): domain Eukaryota; kingdom Metazoa; phylum Chordata; class Actinopteri; order Gadiformes; family Phycidae; genus Urophycis; species Urophycis tenuis. The sequence goes on from JAXIVH010001683.1 coordinate 15,777, forward strand.
GGTACTCAACATCCACCTGTGTCCATTTCCCCTGTCAGATCGTAATCTCATGCAGTTCATTATCCCATCCCCAACTGCTCGTCCACAACTCCTCAAGAGAAATAACCTTCAGAAACTAAACGAATCCACTAAAACTATTGATCCACTCCAACTCTCAGATCTGCTGTCCAATGCTCTCCCCCCAGGAATCTAGCCCTCACCTCACCTGATGACCTCACCAATAACCTCAACACCCCACCTTGTCAGCCTCCTTCAACACACTAACCCCCCCCCCCCCCCACCCCAAAATTTCCTTCAATATCTCTTCACCCTGGTTCACACCTGAGCTTTGCAAAATGAAAGCATGGCCGCCAACAGGAGCAACTAACAGGAACAACTTACCAAGAAAGCATCACTCACTGTCCACCATGAAACCTATAAACTGCACCCTCTCTTAGCTTACGGATATGCCCTCACCGTCGCCGAGTCTGCCTGTTTTTCCACCATCATCAATAACCTCAACCCCCTGAGCTCTCTTCTCTGCTGAGAATGACCTCCTCAAGCCCCGTGCCGACACCCTGACCACATCTACGCCCCAACATTGCAACTCATTCCTTCAATTCCGAATTGCCGATAAAATCACCACGGTTAATAAATCATTGTCCTCTGGGTCTGACCCGGCAGCCCCTTACCCCGCCACATCTCCTCTCCATCTCCTCCTTCAACTCCTCACCATCCCACGGAATTGTTCCCTGCTCATTCAAAACTGCCGCTGTCCCTGAAAAATGTGGTCTTGATCCTTCCTGCCTTAATCACTGCCGGCCGGTCCCCAATCTCCCCGTCCTCTCAGAAACAGAGGAACACATCATCCCACAAGACTCCAAAACCTACCTGCACTCCAATAACCTATTTGAAGCCCATCAGTTCGCCTTTCAGCCACTCCACGGTACGGAAACCGCACTCCTCAAAGTATTCAATGACCTCCTCACTTTTGCAGCCATGGATACCGTGAGCCACAGCATCTTGCTCACCAGAGTCAAAGACCTCCGTAATGGAAGCTCTGCATGCAGCTGGCTCCAGTCCCAATACATCACACTTAATTTCTCTTCATAACCACATGAGGCGTTCCCCAAGAATCGGTACTCAGCCCACTCCTCTTCATCATTTACATCACCCCCCCTCTAGGATAGAGTGCCCACCATTTCAACCTGGATTTCCACTGCTATGCTTATGACACTCAGATAGACCTCAGCACCAAATCCCTCCACAACCCACCCATATCTCGCTTTGACTTCTGCCTGTTATAAAAGACTGGATGCAACAACTTTTCCTCAAACTCAAAACTGAACCCCTCCTCATCGCGTCCACTCCAAACATAATCAACAACCCCACACTCACCAGCACTGTCCCCCCTTCCTCCCAGGCACACAATCTTGGCATGATCATTGATCCCTGGATCCCCCTCCCAGTTTTCCAATCCCACCTCAAAACCCATCTATTCTCTACTGCCAGCTCTTGACACTCTTGACCCCTTTGGAATTGTCGAAGAAATAAAGATATGCCACGTTTGTCGTTTCTGTGGAAAATGCTACATTTTAAGATGATTCTGGAACAAAAAATTAGTTTGGATAACAATGCTCTCGAGAAATTTATATTGATTTTCATAAAAGTCACATTCTAATTACATCACTTCCTGTAGGGCATACCTTAACCTTAATGTCCTGATTTCAATAAAAGAGACTAGACATCTCTACC
>JAXIVH010001684.1:0-17487 GCA_036785325.1 Urophycis tenuis
GTTGCTTCTTGGGTAAAACTAAACGTTTGGAGGGTAAAACCCCCCGAAAAGATAATAATGCTCAATAAAATAAGGCCTAGGCTGACTTCGTAGGAAATGGTTTGGGCGACAGCTCGTAAAGCACCTACTAAGGCATATTTAGAATTTGAGGCCCACCCTGAGCCCAGGGTAGCATATACGGCAAGGCTTGATAGAGCAAGAATAAACAGGATGCTTAAATTTAAGTCGGTGACTGAAAAAGGTATAGGAATAGGGGCTCAGAGGGTGAGGGCCAAGGTAAGTGCAAGTATAGGGGAAATAAGGAATAGAAGGGGGGATGATGTTGAGGGTCGAATGGGCTCCTTAATAAAGAGTTTGACGCCATCGGCAATTGGTTGGAGAAGGCCATAAGGTCCAACTACGTTTGGTCCTTTACGTAGTTGCATATAGCCGAGAACTTTTCGTTCAATTAAAGTTAGAAAGGCAACTGCGAGAAGGACTGGTACTATATAAATTAGTGGGTTAATAATAAAATTAGCTACGGTGTTGGCTATAGTCATAGTTAGAGGAGGGAGTTGAACCCTCGTTGAAAGGGCTTAGGCCTTTTGCAATCACCGGGCTCTGCCACTCTTACTGGCCCTGTTTTCGGGGTTTTCTTCAAGCTTCCTTGTCCGTTTTATTGGTCTTCAGCGGTAGGTGGTAGGGCGTGCGTTAGGCATTGGCCCTTCTTTCCCGGTCCTTTCGTACTGGGGGGAGACTTATCATAGATAGAAACTGACCTGGATTGCTCCGGTCTGAACTCAGATCACGTAGGACTTTAATCGTTGAACAAACGAACCCTTAATAGCGGCTGCACCATTAGGATGTCCTGATCCAACATCGAGGTCGTAAACCCCCTCGTCGATATGGGCTCTGAGAGAGGATTGCGCTGTTATCCCTGGGGTAACTCGGTCCGTTGATCGGTTATACCGGATCATGAAAGTCAGAATTTCTGTTACTTGGAGTAGCGGCTCTGGGTGCTAGGAGTAGTTCTCCCGGTCCACGTGGGGGTTTTGTTGTACCCCGCGGTCGCCCCAACCAAAGACACTTCAATAATTATTATTAAGTTTAAGCTGATATTTCTAGTATACTAAACATAAATTATATTAGGTCTTAAGCTCCACAGGGTCTTCTCGTCTTATGTTTTAATCCCCGCCTCTGCACGGGGAGGTCAATTTCATTGACTGGAGGGGGGAGACAGTTAAGCCCTCGTGATGCCATTCATACAGGTCTTCATTTAAAAGACAAGTGATTACGCTACCTTCGCACGGTTAAAATACCGCGGCCGTTAAACATATAGTCACAGGGCAGGCGGGACCTCTTATAGGGGGAGGGCAAGAGGCGATGTTTTTGGTAAACAGGCGGGGCTTTTGTTTGCCGAGTTCCTTCCCACTCGTTTAGTCTTTCCTTCGGGCACGCCTGTGTGGGGTTAACGATGTAAATAAAGTGTTTTTCTTGTGGGTGTCGCTTTATTCCCTCTGGGGGTGGGGTCGATTAACAGTCGGTGGGGGGTCCGTTCCAACTTACACATGTGCTAGGAGAAGATCATGTCTTCTTATTACTCATTTTAGCATAATTGCTCTTATGGGGGCATAAGACAGCCTGGTAGGGGGCAGGGAGGAAGATTTTGTATCAGAATACGGGGATTGGACTTAAGCTGAGCTTTAACGCTTTCTGTTAAGATGGCTGCTTTCAGGCCCACTTAATTTGAAGTCCTCTAGTATTATGATCTTGTGTCACCTGTAAAAGTTGTTTCTCTTGTCAGGAAGGCTGTACCCTTTCTGACTAACTCCTTTAGCTATCTTTACCAATGTGAGCATTGCTTGTGTGGTTAGGAAAACTTAAAGGGCTGAACTTCTATTCAATTCCCAGGCAACCAGCTATTACTGTGCTCGGTAGGTTTATCACCTCTACTCAAAGATCTTCCCACTCTTTTGCCACAGAGACGGGTTTGCCCTATAATAGGCTGTCCTGGAGTAGCTCGCTCAGTTTCGGGGTTACAAACTAAAGGGCTCTTTGCTTGCATTTTACTTGCTAAATCATGATGCAAAAGGTACGAGGGGTAATCTCTGCTATTTTATACTTAATTGGTTTATTTCATTTCTTTTTCAGCATTCCCTTGCGGTACTTTATCTGTTGCTCTTTTTTCCTTTTCTGTCGCCCATACTTTGGGGTAAAATGATTTATTCAAATGTATTGTGAGTCTTAAATCATAAATAGGTTATACTTGATGAGGCTAGCTGTTTAGTAGCAGAGCAGTCCGACTTGCACGGACAACTTCTCGGTGTAAGGGAGATGCTTTTCTCATTTGGCCATGCACTGCGGTTATCCAAGTGCACCTTCCGGTACACTTACCATGTTACGACTTGCCTCTCCTTTTAAATCTCTGTTTTTAGGAAGGGGGGGGGGGGGTGTTCTTTGGAGAGAGTGACGGGCGGTGTGTGCGCGCTTCAGGGCCATTTTCAGCAGGGCGCTCTATTCTCTGCTTACTGCTAAATCCTCCTTCAGGTATTATTTCAATCTACCATTCGTAAATTCTCTGGGGCAGAGAATGTAGCCCATGTCTTCCCATCTTATTGGCTACACCTCGACCTGACGTTTTTGGCTGTGCCACTTGCGCTTACTGTAATGTGCCTTCACAGGGTAAGCTGACGACGGCGGTATATAGGCTGAGTTAAACAAAAGATGGTGAGGTTTAACGGGGGTTATCAGTTCTAGAACAGGCTCCTCTAGGGGGGTCTAAAGCACCGCCAAGTCCTTTGGGTTTTAAGCTAATGCTCGTAGTTCCCGGGCGGATAATTTAAGTACAATAATTATCGATGTTGAGGACCACACATAGTGGGGTATCTAATCCCAGTTTGTATTGTGGTTTTCGTGGATTCACGTTTGGTAGGGACACTTTCGTAGTTGTTCTTCATAGCCTCGAGTACATTCAACTGTTTTGAGGCATTTTGACCCTATTCTCAATTCTTATCATTAACCACTCTTTACGCCGTTCTCAGTCAACTTGGGCCTCTCGTATAACCGCGGTGGCTGGCACGAGTTTTACCGGCCCTCTTAGTCTTAACTAGGTCAAGTTTTCACTCATGGCCTAAATTTTATCACTGCTGATTACCCGTAGGGGTGTGGCTAAGCAAGGCGTCGTGGGCTTCGGGGGGGGGTGCCTGATGCCTGCTCCTCAATTCCGGGCGGGATATCAAGGGCATTCTCACAGGGGTGCGGATACTTGCATGTGTAAGTTGGACTATAATTGATAGTAAAGTCAGGACCAAGCCTTTGTGCTTTTGGAGCTTTCTAGGGCTCATCTTAACATCTTCAGTGTTATGCTTTAGGTTAAGCTACAATAGCGCGACATATAAGAACATTATATAAAGACTGAATCAATATGAGATTATATCAGACTACATTCATTATAATATTATATATTATATAGTACCCAATAGTGCCCCAGTATCTAATACTATATAATACTATATAATACTATATAATACTATATAATACTATATAATACTATATAATACTATATAATACTATATAATACTATATAATACTATATAATACTATATAATACTATATAATATTATATAATATTATATAACACTATATAATACTATATAATACTATATAATACTATATAATACTATATAATATTATATAATATTATATAATATTATATAACACTATATAACACTATATAATACTATATAATACTATATAATACTATATAATACTATATAATACTATATAATACTATATAATACTATATAATACTATATAATACTATATAATACTATATAATACTATATAATACTATATAATACTATATAATACTATATAATACTATATAATACTATATAATACTATATAATACTATATAATACTATATAATATTATATAATACTATATAATACTATATAATACTATATAATACTATATGATATTATATAATACTATATAATACTATATGATATTATATAATACTATATAATACTATATAATACTATATAATACTATATAATACTATATAATACTATATAATACTATATAATACTATATAATACTATATAATACTATATAATACTATATAATACTATATAATACTATATAATACTATATAATACTATATAATACTATATAATACTATATAATACTATATAATACTATATAATACTATATAATACTATATAATACTATATAATACTATATAATACTATATAATACTATATAATACTATATAATACTACATAATACTATATAATACTATATAATACTATATAATACTATATGATACAATATAATACAATATAATACAATATAATTCCATGTGATGTGATGTAAAACATTATTTACTCCTGCAAATGTTATATAAATAATTTATAAATTTAATGAAAACACTGTTTAAATTTTAGAAAAGATAATCTTATGAAGTCCTAAAAAGTCTGTTAATTTGAGGCCTGAATTTTCCCCTGCATTATGGGGGGGTAGGGGGGGTTTACGCAGTAAAAATCTTCAGACTTTTATTTTTCAGTGGGCTCTCCCGAGAAATATTTTAAGATTATGTCCTTGAAATAGAAGTGTGTGATATAATAACCATTGTCTATTATTAATTAATATTATGTATATAAACCAAGAAATAGTCCCACCTAAATTTGAGTTATTAGGATGCACTCTGAAATGTTAGTGAAGGGGAAAAAAAAAAAGAAACCCCTTGCCCTTGGGGTGGATGCCCGCATGCTGGTGATTTAGTCGAGCTGTTATACACCATTTAGAGATGTGCAAAAAAGTGATTCCTGGAGCTACACGAGTTGAATGTTCTTGAAGCTAGGCAAGGATGCCGGGAATAATTCACGGAGTGGTAGTTCTACAATTAATGCTCTTGACCATCATGTAGATTGTGTATCATTAGGATACAGAGATAGATTATACTTACTTAACTCTAGATCTCTAGTAATGATTATTAAGGAAAAAACCGTGTTTAATTTCGATATATGGGGGCGTACACAAATGTACTATCTTATTAATATGGTTGCCTGAATGGTTAATTTCGATATATGGTGATAATACATATATGTACTATCTTATTAATATGGTTGCCTGAATGGTTAATTTCGATATATGGTGATAATACATATATGTACTATCTATGACAAGGGGTAGTTTAATCTAAAATACTGGCTTTGGGAGTCAGTGAGGGGAGTGTGAGCCTCCTTCCCTTGAGTGTTGTGAGGCAGATCTCGGTAGAATGAGCGCTAGGGAGGAATTTAGCCCCCGCATCCGGCTTACAAGGCCGGCGCTCTTCGCATTGAGCTACTAGGGCAAGTTCATTCGAGGGCTTTATTCTCAACAATTCCTGCAATGGGGAATAAGATTAAGAATAGGGAGAAGTATAGGATAGATGCGAGTTGGCCAATTACAATAAAGGGGTGTTCGACAGGCACTCCTCCAATTCATGTGAGAATTAATATGTCTGCTACTAATACTCAGAAAAGTACTTGAGTGAGTGGGCGAAAGGTCAGGCTTCGTTGTTTTGAGGTGTGAAGAAGAGGGACGAGCATGAGCACGAGGATCGAGAATAATAGTGCTAGAACACCGCCTAGTTTGTTTGGGATTGATCGTAAGATGGCGTATGCAAATAGAAAATATCACTCAGGTTTGACGTGGGGGGGAGTAACAATTGGATTGGCGGGGGTGAAATTGTCTGGGTCTCCCAGAAGATTTGGTGAGAATAGGGCTAGGGAGGTAAGTCCTAGAAGAAGGATGGCGAAACCAAGAAGATCTTTGTAGGTAAAGTAAGGGTGAAAAGGAATTTTGTCCGCGGCGGAGTTAATCCCTGTCGGGTTGTTTGATCCGGTCTCATGGAGGAATAGGAGATGTAATATAGTAACTGCTACAATAATAAATGGGAAAAGGAAGTGGAATGCGAAGAATCGGGTGAGGGTAGCGTTGTCCACGGAGAATCCACCCCAGATTCACTGAACTAGGGTGTCTCCCACATATGGAACAGTGGACATTAGATTAGTGATGACAGTGGCACCTCAGAAGGATATTTGTCCTCAAGGGAGGACGTAACCTACAAAAGAAGTTATTATTACAAGAAGGAATAGGACTACTCCAATATTTCATGTCTCTATGAATAAATAGGAGCCATAGTAGAGGCCTCGTGCAATATGGAGATAAAGGCAAATAAAAAAGAAAGAGGCGCCGTTGGCGTGTATGTTACGAATAAGTCAGCCGTAGTTGACGTCACGGCAGATGTGGACTACAGAGGAGAAAGCTATTTCGATGTCCGAGGTGTAGTGTATGGCTAAAAAAAGCCCGGTTAAAATTTGAGTAATTAAGCAGAGTCCAAGAAGAGAGCCGAAGTTTCATCAGACGGAAATGTTTGAGGGGGCAGGAAGGTCTACTAATGCGTCGTTTGCAATTTTGAGAATGGGGTGTGTTTTTCGGAGGCTGGCCATTATGGGGTTTTTATAGTTGAAGTACAACGGTGGTTTTTCAAGTCACTGGTCTTGGTTAGAATCCAGGTAAAAATAATGACATTTATCATGTTAATTCTTCTAGTGGGTATAATTTTAGGGGTGGTTTCTGTAGCTTCTAATCCTTCTCCGTATTTCTCTGCTTTAGGGTTGGTGTTGGTCGCGGGAGTAGGGTGTGCCATTTTAGTGGGGCATGGTGGGTCGTTACTGTCATTAGTATTATTTTTAATCTATTTGGGGGGGATGTTAGTTGTATTTGCTTATTGTGCTGCGCTAGCAGCAGAGCCTTACCCGGAAGCGTGAGGTGAGTGATCTGTGTTGGGGTCTGCAGTGGGTTATTTGCTATTAGTGCTGGGTGGGGTATCCTACTTCTGGGGGTGATGGCATGAAGGGGCGTGAATTCCTGTGGATGAACTGGTTGAATTTTCTAGTGAGTCTGGGGACACGTCGGGGGTGGCATTAATGTATTCTGTGGGAGGGGGCCTTTTGGTAGTAAGCGCTTGGGTACTTCTTTTAACACTTTTTGTTGTGTTGGAACTAACTCGCGGTTGCACTCGAGGTGCCTTACGAGCAGTGAGGTTAATACCGGTTAGTAAAATAGTGGTGCTAGGCTAGCTAGAGTTAGGGACATTAAGAAGAGGGTTAAGTATGTCTTAATGTGGCCCCGTTGGATGTTGCTTGTTACGGAGGCTAGGGGTTTAGTGAGGGAGACGATTGTTTTAGGGCCAATTTTCTCTAGTCATAGCTTATCTGTTAAGTGGGTGACGAAGGTGTGGGCGATGAATAGGGTGAGGAGGGGGCCTAGGCGGTGCATTGTTGATGGGATAAATCCAAGTATAAGTGAGAAGTGGTGTGGGGTTTTTATGGGTAATAAGTCGTGTTGATTAGATTTAAATTGGGCTAGTCATAGGGCAAAGATTAGTCCTAAAATTGAAACGATAATGGCGGTTATTTTAGTTTCGGTTGGTATGGTTAATACAGGGGTTTTATAGAGGTCAGTATTTATTAAAATCAGGAAGCCGGCAATAATGCTACCTCAGGCTAGTCGTTTAAGCGGGTTAACTATTGCGGGGCTAGTTTCATTAATTGGGGAAGTTGGAAGGAATCGGGGGGAGCCTATTGTAACGTAAAAAATGAGTCGAAGACTATAGACGGCTGTGAAGGAGGTGGCAATTAGTGTGAGGATCAGTGCCCCGGTATTTACATAAGATGTATTGAGGGCCTCAATAATGGCATCTTTTGAGAAAAAGCCTGCTAGGAATGGAGTGCCGGTAAGGGCAAGGCTTCCAATGGTTAGGCAGGAGGAGGTGATAGGTGCAAGGTTAAACAGGCCGCCTATTTTTCGAATATCTTGTTCATCATTTAGGCTATGAATAATAGACCCGGAGCAAAGAAATAGTATGGCCTTAAAGAAAGCATGGGTACAGATGTGGAAAAATGCCAGTTGTGGTTGGTTGAGTCCAATTGCTACCATTATTAGTCCAAGTTGACTAGATGTTGAGAAAGCAATAATTTTCTTGATGTCATTTTGGGTAAGGGCACAAGCTGCGGTAAAGAGCGTAGTTAAGGCTCCGAGGCAGAGGCAGATAGTTAGGATAAATTGGTTGTTTTGTATTAGGGGGCTAAGTCGAATTAGTAGGAAGATTCCTGCGACAACTATTGTGCTAGAGTGTAGTAGGGCTGATACAGGGGTGGGCCCTTCTATTGCTGCGGGCAGTCAAGGGTGGAGGCCAAATTGTGCAGACTTGCCTGTTGTGGCCAGAACAAAGCCCAGCAGGGGGAGGGTTAAGTCTATATCTTTACTTAAAATAAAAATTTGTTCAAGATCTCAGGTGTTGGTGGAAGAGGCAAGCCATGCTATGCTCATGGCTATACCAATATCGCCAACTCGGTTGTAGATAATAGCTTGTGTTGCTGCGGTATTAGCATCTGCTCGTCCGAACCATCATCCAATTAATAAGAAAGATATAATGCCGACACCTTCTCAGCCAATGAATAGCTGAAGAAGGTTATTAGCTGTAACCAAAAGGAGCATCGCCACTAGGAAAATGAGAAGGTATTTAAAAAACTGCGCTACATTGGGGTCAGAGTGCATATACCAGGTAGCGAATTCTAGAATGGACCACGTGACGTAAAGGGCAATTGGAATGAAGAGGGCGGAGTAAAAATCAAGCTTAAAGCTGATGGTTACGTCTAAAGAGTTGGTCACCATTCAGGACCATGAGGAGACAACAGTGTCTGTTGTTGTTCCTAAGAATATAGAAAGGGGGAGAAGGCTTAGGAAAAAGGCTGTTATTACTGCTTTTTTTGTATGGTCTGTCAAAGGAGTGTTGTCTTTGGGGGAGGGGTTCAGTGAGATTAAGAGGGGGTACAGTAGAACTGCATAAATTAGTAGCAGACTAGAAGAATATGCGGTAGTTGTAGCATCCATAGCTCCTGCTTGGAGTTGCACCAAGGGGCTTTGGTTCCTAAGACCAACGGAAGAACTATTATCCTTCAAGAGCATTCGAGGGAGCCTTGGGGTTTAACCAGGGGGATGATAAATTAGCAGTTTTCATTGCCGGCGGGCCTCTCTCGGTGAACTAGGGGAATTAAACCCCTATTTTTAGAATCACAATCTAATGTTTTTATTAAACTAAGTTTACAGTAAAACCAGCCTCAAAGAAGGGCGGGTTTAAAAATTAGTAAAATAAGGGGGATGAGGTGTAGTGTTATCAGGAGATGTTCTCGGGTATATGATGGGGGAAGTGCTAGTATGTGTTGGGGCAGGGGCCCACGTTGGCTAGTTAAGAACATGTAGAGGGAATAGGAGGCCGTAATAAGAATGCCTGACCCCGTTAGGAAAATTGTTAGGGGTGATCAGTTAAATAATGAGGTGAGGATTATAAGTTCTCCTATGAGATTTGGGAGGGGGGGAAGGGCTAGGTTTGCCAGGCTGGTAAAAAATCATCAGGTTGTTATTAGGGGGAGGGCAATCTGCAGCCCTCGGGCTAGTAGTATGGTGCGACTGTGTGTTCGTTCATAGTTGGTATTAGCTAGACAGAAGAGGGCTGAGGATGTGAGGCCATGGGCAATCATTAAAATTAATGCTCCTGTAAATCCTCAGGGGGTTTGAATTAGAATACCTCCTGCTACTAGACCTATGTGACTAACGGATGAGTAGGCGATTAGGGATTTTAGGTCCGTTTGGCGTAAGCAGATTAGGCCGGTCATTACGATGCCTCATAGAGCAAGGGTAATAAATGGGTAGAGCATGTCTTTGGAGAGAGGGTCCAAAATGACCATTAGGCGTATTATCCCATAACCCCCTAATTTAAGGAGAACTGCGGCAAGGACTATTGATCCAGCGACGGGGGCTTCTACGTGGGCTTTGGGAAGTCACAAGTGTAGTCCGTAAAGGGGCATTTTTACCAGGAAGGCGATCATACAGGCAGCTCATCAAATTTTAGCCCCAAAAGGTAAAAAAAGCATGGGCTTTGTGTAGGGGATTACTAGTATTGATAGTGTCCCAGTGTTATTCTGAAGTATTAGAAGGGCAACTAGTAGGGGGAGGGAGCCTGCAAGGGTATAGAATAAAAAATAAACTCCGGCATTTAGACGTTCTGCTTGGTTACCTCAGCGGGTAATTACCAGGAGGGTGGGGATAAGGGTTGCTTCAAATATAATGAAAAACATAACTAGTTCAGTAGCACTAAATGCTAGGATAAGGAGGAATTGAAGTGTTGAGAGTAGAGTAATATATGTTCGTTGGCGGTTATGAGGCTCAGATAATAGGTGATTTTGGCTGGCTAGGATTATTAGTGGAAGAAGTCAGCAAGAGAGAACCAGAAGGGGGGTTGACAGGGGGTCTGTGGCAGTATATAAACCGAGTGTAGACCAGCCGGTTTCGGCCGGGTTATAAAATCAAGTAAGACTTGCGAGGGCAATTAACATGCTCTGAACAAGGGTAGTAGACCATAATCATTTGTAGGGGGTTAATCATGTTGTGGGGATGAGGAGTATGGTAGGAATAATAATTTTTAGCATTGTAATAAGTTTAGGGATGAGAGGTGGTCTGAGCCGTGTGTTCGGGCAGTGGCAACTAGTATTGCCAGTCCAGCGCTTGCTTCGCAAGCTGAAAAAGCTAGTATTAGTATAGGGATGGTTGTGGAGGTGGTAGAGTTGAGTGTTAGAGATCAGAGGGAGAGCATAACGAAGAGGGTTAATATCATGGCCTCTAAGCAAAGAAGTGCAGATAGCAGGTGGGTTCGATGGAAGGCTAGTCCTATTATACTGAGTAAAAAAGCTGTAGAAACTGTGAAGTGTGTGGGGGTCATCTGGCGGCTGTGGATTTTAACCACAAACTCTTGAGCCGAAATCAAGTGTTTTAATTATACTAGCCACCTATTCAGCCCATTCTAGGCCTCCTTGGAGTCATTCATAGACTAATCCGAGGGTTAAGAGGGTTAAAATGGTGGCGGCTCATAAAAATGTTAGGGAGGGGTCGTTTAGCTGGTCGCCTCAGGGGAGTGGAAGTAGAAGAGCAATTTCTAGGTCAAAAAGAAGAAAAAGAATAGCAATCAAAAAAAATCGGAGGGAGAAAGGAAGTCGGGCGGATCCTAGGGGGTCAAACCCGCATTCGTAGGGGGATAGCTTCTCATAGTCGGGGTTTAAATGAGGGAGTCAGAATGAAATAATGATAAGGATGAGTGAGAGTGTAGAAGAAATTAAAATAACTGTTGTAATTAAGTTCATTATCTTTCTTTGGGTTTGAACCAAAACCGTGTGATTGGAAGTCACTTATACTTATTAATACTAGAAAGATTAGGATCCTCATCAATAGATTGAAATGTAAAGGAAGAGTCAGACAACGTCTACGAAATGTCAGTATCATGCAGCTGCTTCAAAGCCAAAATGGTGTTCGGATGTAAAATGGTAGCGGATTTGACGGAGTAGGCAGACTGCTAGAAATGTTGTACCAATGATTACGTGGAGGCCGTGGAAGCCGGTGGCAACGAAAAAGGTTGCGCCGTAAACACTGTCTGCAATGGTAAAGGGTGCTTCGTAGTACTCTAGGGCCTGGAGAAGTGTGAAATATAAACCTAGAAGAATAGTGAGTGTTAGGGCGTGAATGGCTTGTTTTCGTTCCCCGGCTATAATACTGTGGTGGGCTCAGGTTACTGTTGCGCCAGAGGCTAAAAGAACAGTGGTATTAAGTAGGGGAACTTCAAATGGGTCAAGGGTGGTAATGCCTGTTGGGGGTCAACATCCCCCCAGCTCAGGTGTTGGTGCGAGACTTGAGTGGTAGAATGCCCAGAAGAAGCCTATAAAAAATAATACTTCTGATGAAATAAATAATAGTATGCCATATTGTAAGCCGCTTTGAACTACGGGTGTGTGGTGGCCTTGGAAGGTCCCTTCTCGGACAATATCTCGCCATCATTGGTATATGGTTAATAAAAGAATAATTGTGCCAAGGGTTATGAGGGTAGTTGAGTGGTAGTGGAATCATACGGCTAGTCCGGAGGTTATTAATAGTGCGGCTACTGCCCCTGTCAGGGGCCATGGGCTTGGGTCTACTATGTGGTATGCATGGGCTTGGTGGGTCATTAGACGTTTTCCTGTAGGTAGAGGCTTAGAAGGAGGACAAAGACGTAGGCTTGAATAATAGCGACGGCGACTTCTAGAAGGGTTAGTATTAGAAGGAGGAGAGTCGGCAAGATAGCGATAGCTGGCATAAGGGGGATGAGTGCAAGGGTTGCGGAAGAAATAAGGTGAATTAATAGGTGGCCTGCTGTTAAGTTGGCTGTAAGTCGAACACCAAGGGCGAGAGGGCGAATGAACAGGCTAATTGTCTCGATAATAATTAGGATTGGAATTAGCAGGGTTGGGGTTCCTTCTGGAAGGAAGTGTCCGAATGCATGGGTGGGTTGGGTTCGCATGCCAATAATTACTGTAGCGAGTCACAGGGGGACAGCGAGGCCCATATTGAGTGAGAGTTGAGTTGTGGGTGTAAAGGTGTATGGTATTAGACCAAGGACATTAAGGGTAAGCAGAAAAACTATTAGGGATGTAAATAAGGGGGCCCACTTGTGCCCGCCGGGGTTTAGTGGAAGAAAAAGTTGGTTGGTAAAGCGGGCAATAAATCAGCTTTGAAGAGTGAGGGTGCGGTTGTTTAGTCATCGGGTAGTGGGGGTGGGGAAAAGAATTCATGGTAGGGTAAGTGCTACTAAGATTAAAGGAATCCCTAGATATGTGGGGCTGGAAAATTGATTAAAAAGGCTTAGTGTCATGGTCAGTTTCAGGGGGTGGTTTGGGCTTTTGTTGTGCTTTGAGGGGAAGGTTCGTTGGGGAAAATATGTTTTAAAACCTTAGGCGGGATAATAACAAGAAAGATTATTCAGGAAAATATCAAGATTATGAGTCAAGGGGCAGGGTTTAGTTGGGGCATGTCACTAAGGGTGGGGAGGAGTCACCAGTCTCCAGCTTAAAAGGCTGGCGCTTGGTCCTAGATAAGCTTCTTAGTGAAGCGTCTTCAAGTATAAGGGAAGATCAAGATTCAAAGTGTTCTAAAGGAACTGATTCAACAACAATGGGTATAAAGCTGTGGTTGGCTCCACAAATCTCGGAACATTGTCCATAAAAAACTCCGGGGCGAGTAGTAATAAAAGTTGTTTGATTTAAACGGCCGGGTACTGCGTCCATTTTAATTCCCAGTGCTGGGACTGCCCATGAGTGAAGGACGTCTTCTGCTGAAATTAGCACTCGAATGGGGGATTGGAAAGGTACAACTATTCGATGGTCTGCTTCTAGAAGTCGAAACTGGCCGGGATTTAGGTCTTGCGTGGGGATTATATAAGAATCAAAGCTTAGGTCCTCATAGTCGGTATATTCATAACTTCAGTATCATTGGTGCCCTATTGCTTTAATAGTTAGGTGGGGTGCGTTGACTTCATCTATTAAGTATAGGACTCGTAATGAGGGGAGTGCAATAAGGGTAAGGATTAAAGCAGGTAATATTGTTCAGATAATCTCGATTTCTTGAGAATCTAAAATATACTTATCTGTAAGGGAGGTGGTTATTATTATTATAATAATGTAAAGTACGAAGGCGCTAATCAAAAATACGATTATTAGGGCATGATCATGAAAATGTAATAATTCTTCTATTAGAGGTGATGCCGCATCTTGGAATCCTAGTTGTGTTGGGTGTGCCATACAGCTATATGCTAGGATCACGTGGGGTTTTAACCCACAATTCTGCCTTGACAAGGCAGTGTAATAACTTTACTAGAAATCCAATAAGAAAGTGACAGAGCGGTTATGTGGCTGGCTTGAAACCAGTTTATGGGGGTTCAACTCCCTCCTTTCTCGAACTAGCGTGTTTGTATTAAAACAAAGGCGGGTTCTTCATATGTGTGATTAGGGGGAGGGCACCCGTGAAGTCATTCAACGTTTGAAGCGGTTTGTTCAACTGCAAGAACTTTTCGTTTAGCAGTGAAGGCTTCTCAAAGAATAAATAAAAATAATACGACGGCAGTTAGAGATGTTAATGACCCGATAGAGGAGACAGTGTTTCAAAGGGTGTAGGCGTCGGGGTAGTCAGAGTACCGTCGGGGTATGCCCGCAAGGCCTAAGAAATGTTGTGGGAAAAAGGTTAGGTTTACTCCTGCAAATATTAGTCCAAAGTGAATTTTTGATCATGTCTGATGAAGTGTATACCCAGTGAAAAGGGGGAATCAGTGGACGAGGCCTGCTATAATTGCGAATACGGCACCTATTGATAGAACGTAGTGGAAGTGGGCTACTACATAATATGTGTCATGAAGAATAATATCTAGGGAAGAATTGGCTAAGATAATTCCGGTTAGACCTCCAACTGTAAAGAGGAAAATAAATCCGAGGGCCCAGAATATTGGAGCATCTCATTTAACTGAGGCCCCGTGGAGAGTAGCCAGTCAGCTGAAGACTTTTACTCCTGTTGGGATGGCAATCACTATAGTTGCTGATGTAAAGTAAGCGCGTGTATCAACGTCTATTCCAACAGTAAACATGTGATGGGCTCATACAATAAATCCAAGGACTCCGATAGAAATCATGGCCCACACTATACCCATATACCCGAAAGTTTCTTTTTTGCCGGCATAGTATGCCACGATGTGTGAAATCATGCCAAATCCGGGCAGAATTAAGATGTAAACTTCGGGATGGCCAAAGAACCAGAAGAGGTGTTGGTATAGGATGGGGTCTCCTCCCCCAGAGGGGTCAAAGAAAGAAGTGTTGAGGTTTCGGTCTGTAAGAAGTATAGTAATGCCGGCAGCTAAAACAGGAAGAGACAGGAGAAGTAGAACGGCTGTAATAAGAACGGCTCATACAAACAGGGGTATATGATATAGTGTTGTGGTAGGAGGTTTCATATTAATAATAGTAGTAATAAAATTAATGGCCCCAAGAATTGAGGAGACTCCGGCCAGATGAAGGGAGAAGATAGTAAGGTCTACGGATGCACCGGCGTGGGCAAGATTACTTGCTAAAGGGGGATAAACTGTTCAGCCTGTTCCGGCCCCAGCTTCTACCCCAGAAGATGCTAATAGAAGCAAGAAGGAGGGTGGAAGGAGTCAGAAACTTATGTTGTTTATACGGGGGAAAGCCATGTCAGGGGCACCAATTATTAAAGGGACAAGCCAATTTCCAAAACCCCCAATTATTAAGGGTATAACCATGAAGAAGATTATTACGAAGGCATGTGCTGTTACGATAACATTATAAATCTGATCGTCGCCCAGGAGGGTACCTGGTTGACTTAATTCTGCTCGGATGAGTAGGCTTAGGGCTGTACCAACTATTCCGGCTCAGGCACCAAATACTAGATAAAGGGTGCCAATGTCTTTGTGATTAGTCGAGAAAACTCAGCGGGTGATGGCCACAGTTAAATTGTTTAAAGATAGGATGGCTGAGCAAGCGGCGGATTGTAATCCCGCACACAGAGGTTTGAGCCCTCTTCTTATCAAGTTCTGGGGTATTATTACGTCAGATTGCAAACCTGAAGAAGCAAATTTACAATTTGCCGGAACTTAAGCAAAAATTATGGGTAGATGAATGCTTGTTGGTTTAAGCACTTAGCTGTTAACTAAGAGATTAAAGGATCGAAGCCTTTTCATCTAGTAAGGTCTTAGCTTAATTAAAGTATTTGTTTTGCATGCAAAAGATGTGGGGTAGTATCCTGCAGATCTTAACAGGGACTGGGGGATTTTCACCCTCACTGAGGGCTTTGAAGGCCCTTGGTCTAATTTATCCTAAGTCTCTTAGGGGGAAAGCAGGGCTAAAGCCAGGGGGGTTAAGGGGAGGAGTATAATAGAGGTGACTGAGGAAAAGGCAAGGGGGAGGGAAAAGGTTGTTGTTTGAAATCGTCAGGGGGCGAGGGAGGTAATACTATGAGGGGAGATAGTGAGGGCTATGGCATAGGATACCCGTAGGTAGAAGTATAGGCTAAGGAGTGCGCTTAGAGCAGCAATTGAGGCAACAAGGGCAAGATCTTGTTTAGTTAATTCTTGAAGAATTAATCATTTTGGCATAAATCCTGAAAGTGGAGGTAGGCCACCTAGGGATAATAAAATTAAGGGTGTCAGGGTTATAATTGCTGGTGTTTTGGCCCAAGAAGTGGCCAGGGCGTTAATGGTTGTCGAAGAAGAGGATTTAAAAATAAGGAAAGTTGATAAAGTTATTAGAATATAAATTATTAATCCTAAAAATGCTAATTCTTGATTAAATTGTATAATTAAAATTATTCAGCCCAGGTGTGCAATTGATGAGTAGGCTAAAATTTTACGTAATTGAATTTGATTTAGTCCCCCTCAGCCTCCCACTAGAATTGAAGTCATGCCTAAAATAGTGATTAGGTATGGGTTAATGGGTATAATTTGATACATTAATACGAAGGGGGCTAGTTTTTGTCAAGTGGATAAAATTAGGCCTGTTGTCAGGCTGAGACCTTGAAGAACTTCTGGAAGCCAGAAGTGTAAGGGGGCCAGGCCTATTTTGAGGGCAAGGGCCATTGTTAAAAAAGAGGCTGGCAGTGGGTGAAGAATAAAGTTAATGTCTCATTGGCCTGTAATTCAGGCATTTGTAGAGCTGGCAAAGAGAATTAGTGCAGCTGCAGTCGCTTGAATAATAAAATATTTTGTGGTGGCTTCAACTGCACGAGGGTGGTGATGTTGGGCTATTAGGGGGATAATGGCTAGGGTATTAATTTCCAGGCCTATTCATGCAAGAAGTCAGTGAGAACTTGCGAAGGTAAGTGTGGTCCCCATTCCCAGGCTTAACAACAGGACAGTTAAAATAAGGGGGTTCATTAGTAAGGGAAGGAATTTAACCAACATGTTCGGGGTATGGGCCCAAGAGCTTTAACTTAGCTGACCTTACTAGAATTAGAGAATGGTGTAGAGGGAGCACGAGGAGTTTTGATCTCCTAGGGGAGGGTTCAAGTCCCTTTTTTCTAAGGAGTTGGAGGGACTCTAACCCTCATAATTCACTCTATCAAAGTGATCCTATAAAATTCAGGCACAGCTCCCATTAGGCATGGGGGGGAAGGCCTCCGCATGCGGTAGAGAGTGAAAGATGTCAAATAACTAACGCGAGGGTTAAGGGTAGAAAGTTTTTTCAGACTAGGTGTATGAGTTGGTCATAGCGGAATCGGGGGTAAGATGCTCGTACTCATAGAAAAGCTATAGAGAGAAGGGCTGCTTTAGTTATTAATGTTAATGAGGTAAATTCAGGCAGAGAGTAAGAATATGAAGAGCCCATAAATAAAATTGTGGAAAGGGTATTCATTAAGAGAATGTTGGCGTATTCGGCTAGAAAAAATAGTGCGAAGGGTCCTCCTGCATATTCAACGTTGAAACCCGAGACTAGTTCTGACTCTCCCTCCGTCAGGTCAAATGGTGCTCGATTTGTTTCTGCAAGGGTGGAGATGTACCATATAGCGGCTAGAGGTCATGCTGGGAAAATCAGTCAA
>JAXIVH010001685.1:0-17472 GCA_036785325.1 Urophycis tenuis
CCCCGTGTGGAGAGACTATAGGGTAAACAATACATAGATAAAGAGCAGGGGATACGATAAACAGTGTGGAGGCTGACAGATGTAACCCTGGTACACACTGCCAGGCACACACAGCTATTCAAACGCATTACTTGATGCCTGTACTGCAGATTGCCCTGCTAGGCTCACAGATACAGATAGTGTGCGTTCACACACACACACACACACACACACACACACACACACACACACACACACACACACACACACACACACACACACACACACACACACACACACACACACACACACACACACACACACACACACACACACACACACACACACACACACAGCTCTTCTCCCGTGCCGGTACCGGCCAACACTCCGTACCCCCGTGCTTCTGAATCTCCAGTTATGAACTCTCCCCATTAGGACCTGATGGTTTCATTAGGTGAGATAATGTAATAAAGAAAGGAAAATGTTTTCCTTCCCTCCGCACCCCACTCTGGGTGAAGCCGTCCTAAAGCATCATGATGAGGCGCTTTATCAACAAGCTAATGTGTCTTAATTGAAAGCCGCGGGCCTCGCGGAGCGCGGGCCTGTGATGGCGGTGCCTCCCGCGCTGCCCTCTTGGTGGGATGAAGGAGACACAGGAGAGATTAATCATGTTCTCCACTGCATGACAGCACCTTGGCCCACTCTGCCTTAAAGTGTCCCCCAGGGCAGCGGCCTGGATCATCCTGGGCTGGAGCTCTGGCACCCGACCATAGACACACACACACACACACACACACACACACACACACACACACACACACATGTATACACACACACACACACACAGACACACACACACACACACACACACACACATGTATACACACACACACACACACACACACACACACACACACACACACACACACACATGTATACACACACACACACACACACACACACACACACACACACACACACACACACACACACACACACACACGTATACACACATACACACACAGCCGCCTCCGCTGCCAAGTTCCAGGACTTTATCGCTGAAAATTGCATTCTTATGGCGAGCAAATGTGCATTAAAGGAATAGTGCAGTTGCATGAAACTGTCAGTGAGAAGAGGAGAGGTATGTGTGTGTGTGTGTGTGTGTGTGTGTGTGTGTGTGTGTGTGTGTGTGTGTGTGTGTGTGTGTATACGTGTGTGTGTGTGTGTGTGTGTGTGTGTATACGTGTGTGTGTGTGTGTGTGTGATTAAAGAGGCAAGACTTGGGGGTTCAGGGGTTACATTCATTTAAGCTTCTCAAGGTCAGCTACTATCTCTGGGTGTTATCTCACACCGTGGACAGGCCGCCGGCTGCAGCACCGTCCTTGGAACCTTCCAGACTACCGAGGCTCATTTGGTGTTTCACAGGTCATCAAATGAAACACTTCTTTAGCACGCCTGTTAATAATTGCCAAGTGGAAACTTCAGCCGAATAAAACTTTCGGATAAAAAAAAGACAAACAAAATTTGTTGAATGTTGAATGTTGGAGTTTGTATTTCTCTCCGAAGCCGGCTGATTACCGCGCTGCGCCTCCCAGGAGCGTTAGCATGCTAAGCCGTTTAACAGCTTCACTGTTCCTGAGAAGCAGGAAATCACAATGGATGTGGCTAACAAAGAGAGCCGTGCCCCACCTTACCTTTTGTGCGCCATAACTCCCAAAGCTGCACTCATCCAGGGGGGAACAACTTCATGTATTTCAACTAAAGTACGCCGTGAAATAGGCTGAGTCGAGACTTTTCGACTTATTATTCCAAAATATTCTTTTTCAATTTTGTGTAGAATCAATTTGAAATATGATGCTCCAAACACACACACACACACACACACACACACACACACACACACACACACACACACACAAATACACACAATAAAAGCCCCTCAATTTAGGATGTCACAACCACGATTGCCAGGCTTCACTCAGACCTACTAACCCATTTAAAAACGACAACATGAAATGACTGGCATCACCGGCTGAGAACAGGTGAATAAACTTCATTCCGCGCCCAGTTTGGAGACATCAAAGGAGTTTGTTCTGCACCAGGAAATGAAAGTTTAGCCTTAAAGACAGCGGCCGCTCTTCATCTGCCTGCTCCTCAATGGGTGCGCTGGAGCTCGGAGAAGGTGCTTAGAGCTTCCCAGAGCTCTCCTCCTTGTGTTGGAGCTGTTTGGTGGCGGGGGCTGAGCCCTCTCCTCCATCAGAAGCCATTGTGAGGGGGGTTTACAGCTTAAACCTGCTGCCCCCTAAACACCGCTGACCCCTCTTCCTTTCCTCAGAAGACCCCCCCCCCACCACCACTTTCTACAACATCAAACTGTGGATTATCTTCAGATTTCCTCAAAGGTGAATGGAGTCCTAAATCCACAGCTGTTGGGTCTGACAAAAAAAAGAGAGGAGGAAAAAAGGCAAAAAAAACCTTCATATGGTGGCTAACCAGCAGACTGGTGGGTGACCCTCTGAGGGGCGGGGTTACCTCTGAGGGGCGGGGTTACCTCTGCTGTCACAACTGTTTGGCTCCCACATGCTAATTAGTGATATCTTCCACAACACAGCACCCCCCCTAAAAAAACCTCAGTCCCCCACCAACCACTCTGACCCCTCTTTCTTCAGTTATCACTCCCCCCCCCCCATTGTTTCTCATCCCCCCCTTGGGTTGTCCTCCTCCAGGCTGAGGGAGCGAAATGAAACGGCCCCCCCGACGCCATTAGCATGCTAATCAACATCAGACGGATCAGATCTCTCCTCTCTCACCTCTTCCAGGTCCAATCGGAGCCACCCTGAGGTGTCGATGAGGCGTCACTGTGTCCGTCTCAGCCTGGAGGACCTGGGGTTCAGAACCATGAAGCCACACCATCACGTGTGAGGAGGGCCTGCTGTCTCCATCCCAGGCTGTAAAGTCCTTGCGGATGGTGAATTATGATGATATGTGTCAGAGTATGGAGCTGGTTATTGGTCATTAAAAAGAAAACTATGGCTAGAGAGATGGGTCAAATAAAGCCGAGGGAAGACCTCCTGATTTATGTGCAGGCCTGGCGTCTCATGGGACTCTTTATTGACAGAGAAGGCCTTGTTTCAGTGCTGAAGGCTGTGACTACATCCACATATGTACTCCCTATAAATCCTATGAAAAACAGATATTCTGGCAAAGGCATTTGTGGAAAAATTTTGTCGGAGACAAGGCTTAAAAAACAATCAATTACTCTTTTATTGCATTGCCTGATATTTTCGTTTCGAGTGAATTATGAAGTAAAACACAACCCTGAAAAATATGTAATGTTGTAAAACTATTGAAATAAATCACACACAGCAATTAACATATCTGTGTATTACACATCATATTCCATGTATGGGAATTCTTTTGAGTCACGAACCAGAAAGCCTTTTTGCAATCCCAGATCTGATAGGTTAATGCTATAAACTCCTCATCTGATTGGTGCCAGTCCATCCAAAACCGGCTCTCCAACAAACCAAAGGCGTCCTGACCGACTTCTGGGAGACGCCACTCTGGGCAGGAAGGAGGAGCTCCGCCCACTGCTCCAGAACCACGCCCACTGGTTCTGAGATCAGAGAACATGGCCGCCGTGGCCCGGCGAGTTCTCATCAATCACACTCCAAATGGCTTCCCTGACACACACACACACACACACAGCCTTTCCAGCCTGCCTTATGTGGCCGCCATCTTGAAAATAGCATAGCAGTAGCGTGATGGCAGCGGTGGTGGGCGGAAAATGGATGTGCTTTGTGGGATGTGGGTGAGTAAGGGGTGGGGGGAGGGGGGGGGGGGAGGTTGGAAGGAGGTGAGGGAGTAGGGCTCTGAAATCACTGCCAAATGTTCTCTCCACAATAGAAGCCCCGATCACATCATCTGGCAAGGTGGGCTGTCGACGCCGGCCAGGTGCACGCCAGCAGTGACTGAGTGGAGCTCTCTTGTCAAATCTCTTTGGGATGTACGTTTGAAATGTCAGACACCCACTCTCCCTTCACCCTAACCTCTCCCCATCTCGCTAACACCAACTCCTATCTCTTAACAACACCCCCCCCCCACACACACACACACACACACACTCCTCCTCCCCCACCTCCCTCCCTGGCTCCCCCGTCTCCCTCACCCCCGCCCCCTCACCTCTGGTCTCTTCCCTTTGAGGTCCGGAGTCGGATTTACAACGACTGTCAGAGTCGGGATGACAGATAAATTAATCTTCTCTTCATGAGTTTACGTGCCGGGCATCTGGGCGTCTGCTCCGGCCCGTAACAAGTGGGGGCTCCTGGCTGAGGCTGCTGCCTTTCACCAAGCTGCTGGTTCCATGGCCAGCGGAGATGGATTGCCCTGCCATGAGCATCTATTTATACAACTAGTTAGCGGGCGGGGCACTGGGTCCAGGCCGCCGGGGCTTCACGGGTTCGGGTCCCCTTGAAGCTGAGACCTGCCACGCCGAACCGGGCAGCGCCAGCGGCTCCGGGGTTCTGCTGTACGTTGTTTTTCCACCGGTTCTCCGCCGTCAGACATGGGCGGCGTGTGGCTGAGTGCGTTCCCAAACGTTCCCCTGCAGAACAGTCAGCGGCAGCGTGGAGTCCCCCTGATTGGAGCTCCATCAGAGGAACTGCGCTGGTTAACTCAGCCACGTAGAGCACTCTTACATTTCCATTCATCATCCTTAAGTCGTAAACCGCCGCAGCGGTTGGAACACGCCGGTGCGCCGTGGCCCCCATTATCCAAGTCAAACAAACAGCGCGGCTGCAGATGCCCCGAGTCTCACAGCCGCTCAATGAGCCTGAACGGACAGACAGGTATATTTTGACAAGACATGGAAGGCCATTCAGTCACTGGCTTGAAGCGTAAAGTGGCGTGAACTCTGAAGCACAAGGTCTCCAAAAGGGTTCTGGAGAGAGAAGCAAACAGAGCCGACTCTGTACTGCGGTTTGACTTCTCAGTCTCCGTGTCTGTTAGTTGAATTAAACCTTAGCCTCTTTTCTCTCTACCAACTTAGAGGAAAGAAAAGTATCTCAGTCTGCGTGGAGAACTAGCAGGACAGATTCTTGACCTTCTCTTGGACCTCCACGCTTTAGTAAAAACAGAAAAACGCCAGAAGTAAAACAACTGAAATATAAACTGCACCAGTGAAACGAGTCGGACCCTGAAAATGCTGATGAAACCCGCTTATCGTTCCATCTCTTCCTCCCATCTCTCTCCCTCTCTCTCTCTGTCTCTCTATCTCCCCCCCCCCCTCTGCAATTCATCTTAAAATGGATTGCTCTGTCACCTGGACTAACACTTCACTGAGAGCAGCCATCAATACTTTTCGTCAAAAACTGCACACGGTGCCAGACGTGTCATCAATCACCATTTGCATAAAACAAAGAGCTTTCTATATGACTGCCAGTCAGGGCTGAGGCTGCTCACGCGGCTGTCGGGAGATAAAGGAGGCGGCCATTTCATTGGTCCACAGAGACACTGGCTCAACAAGTCGACGCTCCATGTGTTGTCAATCTCAACCCCCGATCGCTATTTGATGGCAACGAGCGCGCAATAAATCAATGAGCCGAGAGCTACATGATCCAAATCCAGAAGACATGTGGGGAGAATTTACTTTTGAATATATGCTCTAAAAAATAAAAATAAAACTAGCGGCCAACTGGATATGGAAGGGGAGGAGCTGACGGCGTGTTTGTTTGAAACAGGTTGTGGCCTAAAGCGTGGTGGTGTAAAGCGTGGTGATGTAAAGCGTGGTGGTGTGAGGCGTGGTGGTGTGAGGCGTGGTGGTGTGAGGCGTGGTGGTGTAAAGCGTGGTGGTGTAAGGCGTGGTGGTGTGAGGCGTGGTGGTGTAAAGCGTGGTGGTGTAAAGCGTGGTGGTGTAAAGCGTGGTGGTGTAAAGCGTGGTGGTGTGAGGCGTGGTGGCGTGAGGCGTGGTGGTGTAAAGCGTGGTGGTGTAAAGCGTGGTGGTGTAAAGCGTGGTGGTGTAAAGCGTGGTGGTGTGAGGCGTGGTGGTGTAAAGCGTGGTGGTGTAAAGCGTGGTGGTGTGAGGCGTGGTGGCGTGAGGCGCGGTGGTGTGAGGCGCGGTGGTGTAAAGTGTGGTGGTGTAAAGCGTGGTGGTGTAAAGCGTGGTGGTGTAAAGCGTGGTGGTGCGGCCACGGCTCAAGCGCCCTCGTAACTAGCGAGGCCGCGGGCAGCTGGCGGTGAGACCGGGGGGGCCGGGGGGGTTTGAACGGGCGAGGAAGAGGAGAACGGGCGAGGAAGAGGAGAACGGGTGAGGAAGAGGAGAACGGGTGAGGAAGAGGAGAACGAGTGAGGAAGAGGAGAACGAGTGAGGAAGAGGAGAACGGGCGAGGAAGAGGAGAACGGGCGAGGAAGAGGAGAACGGGCGAGGAAGAGGAGAACGGGCGAGGAAGAGGAGAACGAGTGAGGAAGAGGAGAACGAGTGAGGAAGAGGAGAACGGGCGAGGAAGAGGAGAACGGGTGAGGAAGAGGAGAACGAGTGAGGAAGAGGAGCGACGTCCACTCCACATCTGCAGCGCTCATCTGTCGCACACGCAGCCAGCAGCGTCTGGACTCCACGCTCAGCGCTGCCGGGCGAGAAGCTTCTCAGAGCAACATTCATACTGTTTATAGCACAAACGGGATATGGTAATGTTTCTTATTATTGTTGGCGACGCCTTATCTGTCTTCAAAACAAATGGGGCCAGACCTGTTCAACATCTAGTAATAACTTATTTAACCTTATTTAGCCACTGCAACCCAATAACCAAAAAATGTTTTATTTTGATGTTACCGAAATGTATAACCTTCGTAAGTGACAACACGTATGTTCAGACACACAAAAATTTCTCCTACCTGTGCTCTCCGTCTCACACACCCCACACACACTACACACTACACACACTACACACACACACACACTCACACACACACACACACACACACACACACACGCACACACAAATAATTCAATTTGGAAACCATCATTGGCAGCGCAGAAGAGGACAGGAAATTCATATTGCTTTAATGCTCAGATTATCAATCATTCTGACATTTTATTGGCTTTATCACCATACATACCATTAAAATGATGTCTGGGCCAGATTGTCACAGGGCAGGGTGGGGGGGGGAGCCAACATTAAACAGACCAGGATTAGAATGCAGAATCCACAACAACCTTCCCGGCTCCGGCTGGTGAAATGACCCAGGACCGGGACCGGTACCAGGACCAGGACCGAGACTGAGACCAGGATCGGGACCAAGACCAGGACCAGGACCAGGACCAGGACCAGGACTAAGACCAAGACCAAGACCAAGACCAAGACCAGGACTGGGACCGGAACCAAGACAAGGACTAGGACCGGGACCAGGACCGGGACCGGGACCGGGACCAAGATGAGGACCAGGATCGGGACCAGGACCAGGACTAGGACCAGGACCAGGACTAGGACCAGGACTAGGACCAGGACTAGGAACAGGACTAGGACCAGGACTAGGACCAGGACCAGAACCAGGACCAGGACCAGGACCAGGACCAGGACCAGGACCAGGACCAGAACCAGGACCAGGAACAGGACCGGGACAACAGAGTGCACTGGGGCCCACAGAGCGCACTGGGTTTCTTTTACGGTTCTTTTTTTGCCCTCTTTTTTTTTGTCAACATGCTGTCAGGAGCAGACACCACGCCAACGAGGCACAGCCAGGCTGACGAGTAGATAGACAGATAGACAGATAGTGTCACACTCGGGAAATGCAGCGGCATCCCTCCCTTTATCGCCCTGTGACTCTAGTCAGTGGATGCGGTGAAAGAGTGATAACAAATGAGCAGGAGAGGAGAGGAAGAGATATCTATTCATCTCTCTTCGCACACCTAATCAGACATCATTGGCGAGCGTTTCAGCGGCAGGGTTGATCCGCGACGAGCTGTCTGTTCCCCAGGAAAACGTTAACGGCAAACACTTCCGTCATTTAAGTCCATTCCGGCTTGTGTTCATATTTCAGAAAGACTGTGGCAGTAAAAAATAAATAACAAACAAAGGACTGTTAATGGACATTGAAGTGCAGCCGCCAAGCCGCTGAAGCAAGCCGGAGCAGAGGAAGGGTGTCACTCCTCTCAGGGTCACTCCTCTCAGTGTCACTCCTCTCAGGGTCACTCCTCTCAGTGTCACTCCTCTCAGGGTCACTCCTCTCAGTGTCACTCCTCTCAGGGTCACTCCTCTCAGTGTCACTCCTCTCAGGGTCACTCCTCTCAGTGTCACTCCTCTCTGTGTCACTCCTCTCAGCACGGCGCATAGGAAGGACGCTAGGCCAGAGTGGCCCCCTGTACAGACAAGATGGCCGCCCGCCGCACGGCCAAAATAGTTTGTGAGATTTTTAGGCTTTGCTCTTTCTGTCTGTCTGTCTGTCTGTCTGTCTGTCTGTCTGTCTGTCTGTCTGTCTGTCTGTCTGTCTGTCTGTCTGTCTGTCTGTCTGTCTGTCTGTCTGTCTGTCTGTCTGTCTGTCTGTCTTTCTTTCTTTCTTTCTTTCTTTCTTTCTTTCTTTCTTTCTTTCTTTCTTTCTTTCTTTCTTTCTTTCTTTCTTTCTTTCTTTCTCTCTCTCTTTCTCTCTTTCCTTTTGTATAGATAACCAAAGCAGTCGTATTTTTCTGGTCCGTATTAGATGTTAAAAACGAATAAGCCAAACATGTCGTGCATGACCACCATTTTAGAACATAAAACATTGGGTGGTGTTCCACTGCTAAATGTTGGAGCAGACAGCCAGACAGACAGACAAGAAAGTGTTTGAAGAGCCGCGCAGTTCCTCCATTCTCAGAACAATCAATGCTCAGTCCGGATCCGACCCGCGTCCTGGTTCTAAATCATCCTGCAGCCGCACGGCGCTCCAACATGAGGTCACAGTATCTCTGTGATATTTTTAGTGCTTTCTATTCTCAATGCCAAACATCGCCGCCCTTTTTTTACGGCCGCATTCTTACAATACACGCCGTTCACAAAATATTAGCTGTGACAGCCCCAGGCCCAACTAAAGGGATAATGGCCTCATCATTCCTTTGTGAAGTGTTTTACAGTTCACCCAGTAGTATAAAAATACTTTTTACTATGAGTGAGACGCACTGTGTGCAAAAGCAGCTGAACACACTCAGGGCTCTTGGTCGTCTACAGCCATGCCTCTTTCTTATCTACTCGTTCCAAAGCCAACGCTTAATATAACATCTAAGCTGAAGAAAGTATAAACCGATGGAACAACACGTGAATTACGCCCGTATGCCTGCATACTAACAAGGCTTCTGGAAACTCTTCACTCGTTCCAGTGAAGAATTCAGATACAAACTGTAACATATTGTCAACGATACTGTCCATGGGGGGAACATTGGCCATAACAGAACTCATGGAAGTCATCAGACTCAAACATATTTTGTCTTCAAGATGATCTCTGGAGTAAAAAAATAATTGTAGGCTTGTAGGCTTGAGGGGGGCGATCAAACATGGGAGGGTGGAGGTCTCATGACCAGACAGAAGCTCTCCCATCAGCGGCGTTAGCTCATTACCAAGGAACCGCGGCGCGCTCCCTCCCCATCGCACAGTACCACAGCCTCATCAGACCCTCAGGTCAAAGGTCACCACCGCGCGGTACCACAGCCTCATCAGACCCTCAGGTCAGAGGTCACCACCGCGCGGTACCACAGCCTCATCAGACCCTCAGGTCAAAGGTCACCACCGCACGGTACCACAGCCTCATCAGACCCTCAGGTCAGAGGTCACCACCGCGCGGTACCACAGCCTCATCAGACCCTCAGGTCAAAGGTCACCACCGCGCGGTACCACAGCCTCATCAGACCCTCAGGTCAGAGGTCACCACCGCGCGGTACCACAGCCTCATCAGACCCTCAGGTCAAAGGTCACCACCGCGCGGTACCACAGCCTCATCAGACCCTCAGGTCAAAGGTCACCACCGCACGGTACCACAGCCTCATCAGACCCTCAGGTCAAAGGTCACCACCGCGCGGTACCACAGCCTCTTCAGACCCTCAGGTCAAAGGTCACCACCGCGCGGTACCACAGCCTCATCAGACCCTCAGGTCAGAGGTCACCACCGCGCGGTACCACAGCCTCATCAGACCCTCAGGTCAGAGGTCACCACCGCGCGGTACCACAGCCTCATCAGACCCTCAGGTCAAAGGTCACCACCGCACGGTACCACAGCCTCATCAGACCCTCAGGTCAGAGGTCACCACCGCGCGGTACCACAGCCTCATCAGACCCTCAGGTCAAAGGTCACCACCGCGCGGTACCACAGCCTCATCAGACCCTCAGGTCAAAGGTCACCACCGCGCGGTACCACAGCCTCATCAGACCCTCAGGTCAAAGGTCACCACCGCGCGGTACCACAGCCTCTTCAGACCCTCAGGTCAAAGGTCACCACCGCGCGGTACCACAGCCTCATCAGACCCTCAGGTCAGAGGTCACCACCGCGCGGTACCACAGCCTCATCAGACCCTCAGGTCAGAGGTCACCACCGCGCGGTACCACAGCCTCATCAGACCCTCAGGTCAAAGGTCACCACCGCGCGGTACCACAGCCTCATCAGACCCTCAGGTCAAAGGTCACCACCGCGCGGTACCACAGCCTCTTCAGACCCTCAGGTCAGAGGTCACCACCGCACGCTATCACAGCCTTACCCAGACCCTCAGGTCAGAGGTCACCACCGTGCGGGGCGCCCGGTCAGAGGTCACCACCGTGCGGTGCGCCCGGGTCAGAGGTCACCACCGTAAGGTGCGCCCGGGTCAGAGGTCACCACCCCGCGGTGCGCCCGGTCAGAGGTCACCACCGTAAGGTGCGCCCGGTCAGAGGTCACCACCGTAAGTTGCACCCGGGTCAGAGGTCACCACCGTGCGGTGCGCCCGGGTCAGAGGTCACCACCGTAAGGTGCGCCCGGGTCAGAGGTCACCACCACCATCAGGCTGCGTGCTTCTTAGGAGCCTCGCCGCTCAGTTTAGCCAACAAGTTTCCTTTTGATCGCGCGCAAAAACCCCAACGGCGTCCTGATGAAGTGTCGCGGTGGGAACGCAAATGAAGTCCGTCTCATGGGGAGCGACTCGCTCCACACCACAAGGCTGAGGCCTGTCAGGAGGGAGGAGGAGACAGAACCTGGTTCCCTCATTACACCACCACCGAGGGTAGAGGACAATGAATATATTGGTATTACAACATGACTGTGTTCCCTTTGTGAAGAGAGACCATTAAGCACCACTGCCAGTCTTGTCTCATTTTCTAAGACTGTGCAAGAGAACGGCAGCACATCTAAAGGCATCAGGCAGGATGAAAGGTAGACGAGACCAAATGTAAAGGACTACAGGTCAAATCATCTCTCTCTCTCGCTCGCGTTTCATCCCCTCTTCCAGTTGTTGAGGAAAGCCAGGGGCGGGGAGGGAGACAGCATGAAGAGATTCTGAGATATTCATATTTTTGTATCTGAGCAGCATTAAAACCAGAAGACACAGAATGAAGGGCGGCTTCAATGTGGACAGAGAATCAAAACTGACAAGATGTTAAACTCATTTCACAACACAGACTGCAGGAATAATTGCCGAGCCGAAAATTGGATGTCCTCTTGTCGGATTATGAAAGAGATTTATTGCTCAAAGGAAACAAAATTACATTTTTTTCCACGTGATTGTTCTGACACCGAATCGTTTCCTCTCACCAAATTAGCCAGCCTGATAGAATATCCAAATCTCTAAAGCAACATTCAACTGGCACCGAGCAACAACAACCAATGGGAAAATGGCAGCTACGACGCGGCTCAAAGAAGTCAATCTCTGGTCCATCACTGTCTGGAACGTCCCCTCTATCCCCTCCATGACGTCTGTCCAGCACTCCACTGAATACATCCATCATCCAGAGGTTATCACGAGGTCACACACTCAAACAAGAAGCTCAGACACATGGCATGAGAGGGCTTCACAGAAAGACACTGGGAGTCAGGACTTCAGTCAGCACAACTCAAAATTAGTTTATGTGTATTTTCAATATGTGTAAATGTATCATTATATATGTACAATTATTATTATTATTATTGTAAACTATGTTGGAAATGACATATTTTATTAAAAAAAAAAAAAAATATATATATATATAGATTTTGAATTTTCCCGACTTTTAAAAAAAAGTGCTTCATACCAAAATGTTTATGTATGTACATGAGTAATCTGAATTTCTTCCCCAGGATGAATGGAGTGTAATCATAGCTCGTTTTTGTGTGTGACCATTTGCATTAATACAGCCATGTGTATACAGTATGTAGCATTGTGCACAGTGCAACCCTACAAAATAAAGGTGCCCACATTGGCCAGACCTTCCCTCCAACACATGTCCAACACATGATCCACCAGCACACACTTCTACCAGTACTACCAGTACCAGCACTTCCTCCACCACCTCCACCTCCACCACCACCTCCACCTCCACCTCCACCACCACCTCCACCCTCGAGACAGCTGATCGCAGAAGCCCTTTCCCTGCTTCCGGATATTCTTCTCAACGTCTGGGGCACCTGGAGCGTCCTCCAGCGGCTCAGCCACTTCAAACCCCCAGCTCATGAAATAATCACGCGGCCTGTCTGACACGTGTCCCCCGCCCCTGGTGGCACGCCCGCACCAAAGGGCCGCATTGATTTTCTGTAGCGCGGCGGCGGATTAGCCCTCTGCAGGGATCAGCTGCCTGGCCGTGGCCTCGGGGCGCGCTCTCAGACTCATCATTAATTTAAAACGGGAGCCGGGCCTCTTGTCGGAGGACGTCCGCGCTGCGCCGCACTGCTCGCTGGTGGTGGAGGGGAGGGGTGTGTGTGTGTGTCTATGTTCTGTGTGTGTGTGTGTCTATGTTCTGTGTGTGTGTGTCTATGTTCTGTGTGTGTGTGTGTGTCTTTGTTCTGTGTGTGTGTGTCTTTGTTCTGTGTGTGTGTGTGTGTGTGTTCTGTGTGTGTGTGTGTGTGTGTGTGTGTGTGTGTGTGTGTGTGTGTGTGTGTTTGTCTGGGTGTGTCTGTCTGTCTGTTGTGTGTGTGTGTGTGTGTGTGTGTGTGTGTGTGTGTGTGTGTGTGTGTGTGTGTGTGTGTGTGTGTGTGTGTGTGTGTGTGTGTGTGTGTGTTTGTCTGGGTGTGTCTGTCTGTCTGTCTGTCTGTCTGTTGTGTATGTGTGTGTGTGTGTGTGTGTGTGTCTCTGTCTGTCTGTCTGTCTGTCTGTCTGTCTGTCGTGTGTGTGTGTGTGTGTGTGTGTGTGTGTGTGTGTGTGTGTGTGTGTGTGTGTGTGTGTGTGTGTGTGTGTGTGTGTGCAGCTGGTCAAGGAGAAACCCGTGACACTACTTCTATTTACATTCTAAATCTGACAATAACAGGAACCTCAGGACGTAAAGTAGTTTCTAAATGATTTACTTTTGGACTGATGGTACAGTCCAAAAGTGGTATGACCTATGATCTCTGTCTAAATGATTTGTCAAAACGCCATTACGTTTGGACTGAACGTACAGTATGACCTATGATCTCTGTCGTTGCAGAAGCCTCTAAATCAGACTCGTCTTGAGGCCCATGCATCGAGAAATAAGCATACAAACGCAAACAAATAAAAAGCACAACAACGAGAGGAGGACAGAGAAAAGAGGTTGTGAAAGTGTCCCCCAGCTCTGAGCACGATGACTAAACTCAGGAAGTCCTTCACAAGCCAGCGGAGTCAGCAGTGAGCCAGGACAGGTTGTGAAGACCACGGCTGCAGATCCTAAATAATGCACTCATTCATACACCCCACGCTTCTTTAAGACAAGCACGTGTGACGAGACATCACCCCCACCTCCCCCACCTCCCCCACCTCCCCCCCCCTCCTCCCACACCGTGTCGGTCTGAATCTATCCGTGACGCGGCTCTACGCTACGCGTGTGTGTTTGCGAGCTACACAACGCTGCCCTTTGTCCCCCCCCCCCAGATTGAAGCGGGTCACAGAGGTCACACGGACGGGACGCCCCCGCAGAACAGAGCGGTGACATTGGTTCTGGTTCAGAACCACGTGGACCACGAGGCTGAAGTTCCT
Organism: Urophycis tenuis; assembly: GCA_036785325.1. Taxonomy (NCBI): domain Eukaryota; kingdom Metazoa; phylum Chordata; class Actinopteri; order Gadiformes; family Phycidae; genus Urophycis; species Urophycis tenuis. The sequence continues at coordinate 14,087 of JAXIVH010001685.1, forward strand.
CTGTCCACAGCTCCAGCTCAGCGTGAGAGGAACGCTCTCCTCGCCAGGAGACATGGCGGTCTGCGCTCAGGCAACGCTAAAGAACATCAAAGCTGAGCTACCGGTGTGTGTGTGTGTGTGTGTGTGTGTGTGTGTGTGTGTGTGTGTGCCTGTGTGTGTGTGTGCCTGTGTGTGTGTGTGTGTGTGTGTGCCTGTGTCTGTGTGTGTGTGTCTGTGTGTGTGTGTGTGTGCAGGGTGTAGGGGGCACACCGTCTTCTTCCTCCAGGACGCGGGGCTGAGGGGTAGCAGTTTTTCCACCTAGCAAACACGACTCGGAGCAAATAGCATGAGTTAGCATCGACACAGCGGCCGCTCGTAGCTTCGGCTCGTAGCTTCGGCTACGGGGAGATAATGACCGGCTGATCCCGGCTCAGACAATATCATCACATGACTCTACAACCCAACAGTATCAGTTAGTCAAATCACTGTGAATCAAAAGGAGGTTAATAACTAGGTCAACCCGTTAAAACTCTATGCACATTATGTTGGTCTGTAGCAATTCATACTACTCAGCATAATATTTGCAGATATTATCAATATTGTACGATTGTACGATGCGGAAAAATGTCACATCGCAATTGGACAATTATGAGAAAAACAAAAATGTTGCTCTTTGTCGTTGCAGGGGATTTTATATGATGGATGTCTGCCCTTTGTGCCACAATGACAACATGATGCCCATCCAGGGCTTCACCTCATTTGATGGAGCACCAGCACATTAGTGCACACTAGTGAACTGAACACGTGGAGCACCAGCACATTAGTGCACACTAGTGAACTGCACACGTGCACAAAGATTCTCGGTCATATTGCATGAAATAATGCCATGAGAACAAGAATGTTCAAACCAAAAAGTAATGACAACAAAAAACTAAGCATTCCACTTAACTTTCAAAATCCCCTCCTTCTCCTTCACCTGGCTGTCAATAAGTGTTTCTCCTGCTGAACAACACAGAGACGCCTCTCGCTCCGAGACTTTTATCTGACTGACACTCAAACGGCCTTCAGATCACAAGTCTGCCGGCCCTGTTGGGTCTGCCTGCCTGCCTGCTCTGCCTGTACATGCACACTTCATCCCTAGGAGGTTTCTCCTCTCCCTCCCCCCGCCTCCCCCTCTATTCCTATTTCCCTTCGCCTTTCCTTTATCTCTTCTTCTTCTTCTTCTTCTTCCTCCTGCTCCTTCATCCCCTACTCTTCCTCCACCACTTGGTGTTTTGATGCCTGTGAGTGCAGACATGTTCTGGGGTTTGCAGGACCCCAGGGCCTGGTGCTAGACAGAGGAGAGGGTGGTGGTGGTGGTGGTGGGCCACAAAGAAGGTCTCTCGCGATGCCCCCGGTGCCAGAGAAGAATAAATCAAATAAATATAAAACAGGCTCCCACCACTGCCACTGGGAGATCAGCTCTTAAACAGCTCCAAACGTCTGGCCTGACAGACGAGATCAGAGACTGTTTGGTGTGCTCACACAGCCCCGGCTGCTAGTTTGCTGGTACGGCTACGAGCGATACAAAAGGAACAACAGCAGTAATGGGCAGCGCTGTGCTAATGGTCAGGCAATATGCTCCGAGGTAGCAGCAGAGCCGACCCAGGGATGCGCCGTGTGCAGCTAATGGTGCAAAAGTAAAGGGATTTGGCTACTAGGTTTCCAGACATGTCAGCAACGCGGACATAAAGCATGCCGTCACTGCTTCTTATCGGAGTGTATTCCTGAGTGGGGCAGCGGGGGAATAAGGCAACAGACTGCAGATGTCTTGCAGTCTCTTTCTCAGAGAACATATTTCTGTGATGATGGATGTCATGTGTAACTCCATAACTCCACATACAAAACAAAGAGAAGGAAAGTGCTGGCCTTGGTTCTGGAGGTCATCTCCATGTTCACTTGTTTCTTCAGGCTTTGCTCATATTTATACAGTATTAAATAAAACGCATAAACAGCTAAATGAGGACGTTGGAGGGGCTAGTGAGTAGGAATATAAGGAAGGATATTATCCTCCATAACTCCTTGAGCGTCGGCGCGGTTGGAGTGGTGGCTGGGACAGGACAAAATGAGGGTTGGATTTGTGTTTCTTTTTTTATGTAATTTTTTTTTAAGCCGTGAAAGATGTACTCTGAAGTTGATCTGAAATGAAAACAGGAAATGGCTTACAGCTGTGCAGAGAATGTGCCACAGCTGTCCGCGACGACAGATACCATAAGCGCACATCTACATCGGCATGGCAACACAGAAAGTATAAATAAAATAAGAATCGCCCGCAAAAGGTCGTGGTGGAGCCGCGTCCGTCAGCACCAGCGACAGAGCGCCCACAAGCAAGGCAGCGTGGGGAACCGCAGGGAACAGGACTTACAACCCCAGGTCAACAGGGGAGCCTCCAAACACGGAAAAGTACTTCTTCTATAATTAGTGGGCCTGCGAGGCCGGCTGCTCTTAACTGCATCCACCTGTACTGTACTGTACTGCATCCACCTGTACTGACTGTACTGTACTGTACTGTATTGTACTGCACTGTATTGTACTGTACTGTACTGTACTGTATTGTACTGACTGTACTGTACTGTATTGTACTGTACTGTACTGTACTGTACTGTACTGACTGTATTGTACTGTATTGTACTGTACTGTACTGTACTGTACTGTATTGTACTGTACTGTAATGTACTGTATTGTACTGTACTGTACTGTATTGTACTGTACTGCCTGTACTGACTGTACTGTACTGTACTGTATTGTACTGACTGTACTGTACTGTACTGTATTGTACTGACTGTACTGTACTGTACTGACGGTATTGTACTGTATTGTACTGACTGTACTGTACTGTACTGTACTGTACTGCACTGTACTGTATTGTACTGTACTGACTACTGTACTGTACTGTACTGTATTGTACTGTACTGACTACTGTACTGTACTGTACTGTACTGACTGTACTGTACTGACTGTATTGTACTGTATTTGTACTGTACTGTACTTCACCACCGTGTTTATTCCTCTGCACTACATTCATCATCATTCATCATCCCAGCATTAAAGCCCTCTGAAGCCCATCACTTCGCTTTTACATTTTGAACGACAGTGAATACCCCCCCCCCCCCCCCCCCCCCTGCAAGTGTCTTGGCAGGGGAACACCTACGTGTCTGTCTTCACTTTTCACCCCTGGGTCTCTCCAGGAGAAAATGATACCCAGAGATCCAGGGCCACGCAGCAACCCACACTGCCTGACCATAGAGAAAGGAAACTCCTTTGTTCCCCTTCCAAAATGAACTCCAAGTTCCACCCTTCCTCCACCACCACCACCACCACCAACACCACCCCATACACACACACACACACACACTCACACTCACACT
>JAXIVH010001686.1:0-2500 GCA_036785325.1 Urophycis tenuis
GACAGACACACACACACACACACAGACACACAGACACACACACACAGACACACAGACACACACACACACACACACACACACACACACACACACACACACACACACACACACACAGACACACCGAGTACAGAGTACAGAACAGATGAGTTCATGACATTGTCAGATCAGCTCTGGAGTTACCTCTCATACAGGGACTTTCTGTGGGCTCTTCTGCTTGACTGGAGGAGGCGGGGACAAGGAAATGAGGTCAACAACAAACCATATACATGCATCTGTATGTTTTCATTTTCACTTTTTATCTGCCAAATGCTGACAAACTACTGTGAGCAAACGGAGCCGCACATTAACCAGCAGGGGGCGGAGCAGCCCACTGAGTCAAACAAAGACTAAGAGAATAAAATCAACGTGTGTGTGTGTGTGTGTGTGTGTGTGTGTGTGTGTGTGTGTGTGTGAGTGTGTGAGTGTGTTTACATCTGCGGGCCTCCTCGTCCGTGGAGACGCTCCTCTGGAAGGGAAGGAAGGCGGGGACCGGGCCTTTCTCTGGGTCCTGTGGTGGTGGGGGGGGGGGGGGGGGGGCACAGGACACCAGGTTAGGGGACACGGCGGTGCAACTCGGTGCTAGTTTGGTCCACAGAGCAGCCTGGTCGGCCCCCCGCTCACCTTCAGCTTGATCTCCAGGGTCCGGGAGCGCTTGAATCCCGAGTTCTTGTTCTCTGACTTGATGGCACTGATGGCCCCGGACTTTATCAGCATCTTGGCCTGCTCTGTGGCCGTCGCCGTGTCGACCACCGGCTGGTCGGACAGCGCTGCGGGGCGCGCAGTGGGGTGAGAGAGCGAGAGAGGGAGAGCTGTTGGTTACCACGGTACTAGATATGCAGCGTATGCTAGAATACAACTTACACTGTGATCCCACTGGAAACCATTGAAACAGATCATTCCGTTTATCAAAAACGGGGCGGCAGTAGCTCAGTGGGTAGAGCGGGTCGTCCACTAACCGTAGGGTCGGCGGTTCGATCCCCCTCCACCAACTGTCCACATGTCGAACCCCACAAATGTACTGATTGTAAGTCGCTTTGGGCAAAAGCACCTGCTAAACCCTTTAGCTTTTACCCTTTACAAACAGAAATGTGATTCTGCATCCAAAGTGGCTGGCGCTGCTCAGAGAATGTGTGAACGACGTACAGCATACACACCCATAGAAAGGGGCACAGTGACTTCATGACACTGGAAACAAACCACTATTCCGTGTGGGCAACGCAAAAGCACACTCACTGCGTTTCAGGCCACTCTGGTTCGTCTGGCTGGTAGAGCTCTGCTTCTTCAACGCCAGGAGGGCCTTTTTCTGGAAGCACACACACGTAATTGTGACGAGGTCAACACAGTCCCCGTCTCTAACCATGCCAAACGGTACTGTGAAAAGGGAGCGTTACCTTCTTCTTGAGTTTGGCATATTTCTTCTGCAGAGACTCTTCCTCCTCCGTCAGTGAGCTGGGTAGCGTCACCATGATGACACCTGCAACCATTTTACGATATGTCAAATCAGGGAGCATGTACCCGGGACTGTCTGATTTGGCGCACCTAAAAACCTCCTTAAACCAACATCTGAATAGCATCAACAATGAATGGCCCAGCGGCTAACACAGGCTAGCTGCTCATCCAAACTAAGCCTCCCCAGGACAGAGAAACACGTCCCCTTTTGCAAGGGAAGGAGGACAAATTATGAACTCACAAAGTGGCCCAATACCAGAGAGTTCCGCATTTCAATAGATAATGTGTGTAAATAATGACTTACCGCACAGCTTTGGGACTAACGACGTCGAATTGCGACCACAACAATGACGCGGAACGATGACGTAGAGGTGGCGTTTTTTTCCGACCTGGACATTTTTGCTCGGGGATAATCCATAATTAATGAAATGAAGATTTCATAAAAAAAACTATAATGATGTTTTAAAAACGTGTCCGGAGTCGCGCCGTTTGATTAATAATTTTACTTTATTCTAACAACAAACGAAAACTTCCGCTTGTCAAACTTACCAACTTCCGTCGCAAATCGTGTGGCAACTTTTGCTTTTCATCGTTGACTGCAGAGATGGAAAGAACAGGTAGGGGCAAATACCTCTAATCGATCACCATTTAACACTCGTTCAAAATGCACCCACAATATCGATAGCATATCATTGTCATCGCTGTAAAAATTGATATGTACTCTGTTTAATTTGGGGGGTCACATCAGTAAGTTGTCAACTAGGTCTCCCCTGTTCACCAGACTTTACATTGTTAAACATGTCTGTGATTAAGACTATCTGTGCGATATCGGTATTTGTTGACTCTCAGTAATCGGTGTCTTCTTTTTTTATTATAACACATGCGTAACGGCAACAATCAGCGATGCACTATTTACTGCGACGGGACTTGTTTTGTTGTGTCACGTTCTGACACAAAGTGTGTATGGACTCATTTTCTATGCTCTTTGTTATTCAAATCATCTCTCCGAACG
>JAXIVH010001686.1:5000-15000 GCA_036785325.1 Urophycis tenuis
TCCTCACAGGTCTCCTGCAGATCCCCCCTGGTCTCAAAGCAGGGATGGATTTCAGTGGCAAAGGCACGACCATAACCTCCATCACATGTCATCACATTTACAGCAAAGATAACACCAGCACAATACCATAAATCGTATTACTGGTATAGTTCGATTTGATTGATCGCTCTCTCTCCCTCTCTCTCTCTCTCTTTGCTATCTTCGTGAAGACGCCACAGTGGCTAAGGAGGAGGTGAACCTCATGTCGCTCCTGTCCTCCTTCGATGACATCATGGCTCTGGAGCCCGAGGTGGCGGAGAAGGAAGTGGGCGGAGACGGAGGGGAGAAGGCCAAGCTGGCCCGGTCCAACAGCCTGGAAGACCTGGGCATCAAGGTAGGCAGGGCGCTGGTCAACCCCCTCGCTGGGAAGCAGAGAGAGGGTTGAGATTAATATTCATGTAGTCCACAATGGACGACTACATAGGTATCTGTTGTTTTATCTGGCTTATAGTGAATACAGACGCATGGATCTCCTTAAAATTTAAATATTAAATATACTTACATATATATTTACATTTTGATTACCAACGTCTGCTCTTTTTATTTAACAATTTTGCTATCACACCATGAGCATCAATGGCAACACTAGTTAGCTATACTAGTTGGATCATCTCTGCTCTTGAGTTCAAGAGACACATCCTCACACCGAACTCTCTCTGCTCCTCTCCTCTCCTCTCTTCTCCTCTGTCTGTCTATCTGTCTGTCTGTCTCCCTGTCTCCCTGTCTTCCTCCATTCCCAGGACCCCGGGCCGGCCGCGGCAGCCCCTGAGAAAGGGAAGGAGGCCAAGTCTAAACCAGCGGTGGAGCCGGAGAGCACCAAGAAATGGGCCATCCCGGTGGACATCTCCTCGCCCTGCCTGGACTTCTACAAGCGCATCCCCAACCCCGCCTTCAAGGTGAGTCACCAACACCCCTCGCAGGTCACGTATCTACAGATGTTTGGTTGACGGACACCACCAAGCAGCCCGGCATATTGGTTGATTTGGACTGGTTGAAGGAGAGCTACCAGCTGTCTAGAATGGTGTACATACAGTACTGTATGATACCTCAAACCCAGACTTGCACTGTTTTGGTTTCCGTCAATGTTGCTGCTGTACCACCAGAATGTATCTCTCAGGATGAATATAGTCTTGTCTCATCATCACGTGTCTACACGCGATGCCAGTGCAGCGTTCATCTGGACTGTGCTTGGTATGGTGCTTCCGCTGTGTGCTGTGTGCTGATGGGGGTCATGGTGTGTCTCTGTCCTGTCAGTGGCCCTTCGAGCCGGATGTCTTCCAGAAGCAGGCCATCCTCCGCCTGGAGGCCCATGAATCTGTGTTCGTGGCCGCGCACACCTCCGCCGGGAAGACGGTGGTGGCCGAATACGCCATCGCCCTCTCCCAGAAACACATGACCAGGTACAGCTAGCGAGACCAGGAACACAAGACCAGGTACAGCTAGTGAGACCAGGAACACATGACCAGGTACAGCTAGCGAGACCAGATACACGTGACCAGGTACAGCTAGCGAGACCAGGAAGACATGACCAGGTACAGCTAGCTAGACCAGGAACACATGATCTGGTACAGCTAGCTAGACCAAGAACACATGACCAGGTACCGCTAGTGAGACCAGGAACACATGACCAGGTACCGCTAGTGAGACCAGGAACACATGACCAGGTACAGCTAGCTAGACAAGGAACATATGATCAGGTACAGCTAGCGAGACCAGGAACATGTGACCAGGTACAGCTAGCAAGACCAGGAACCCATGACCAGCTACAGACAGCTAGATCAGGAACACATGACCAGGTACAGCTAGCCAGACCAGGAACACATGACCAGGTACAGCTAGTGAGACCAGGAACACACCAGCTACAGACAGCTAGACCAGGAACACGTGACCAGGTACAGCAAGCCAGATCAGGAACACATGACCTGGTACAGCTAGCTAGACCAGGAACACAAAACCAGGTACAGCTAGCTAGACCAGGAACACATGACCAGGTACAGCTAGCTAGACCAGGAACACGTGACCAGGTACAGCTAGCTAGACCAGGAACACATGACCAGCTACAGACAGCTAGACCAGGAACACATGACCAGGTACAGACAGCTAGACCAGGAACACATGACCAGGTACAGCTAGCGAGACCAGAAACACATGACCAGGTACAGCTAGCTAGACCAGGAACACATGACCGTGTACAGCTAGAGAGACCAGAAACACATGAGCATGTACACCTAGCTAGACCGGAAATATTTGCCGTGCAACCTAACCAAGCTCTGTGTTGATTCCTGGCTTCCCATAGGACGATCTACACCTCCCCCATCAAGGCTCTGTCCAATCAGAAGTTCCGAGACTTCAAGAACACGTTCTCAGATGTGGGGCTGCTGACGGGCGACGTCCAGATCAGTCCGGAGTCCTCCTGCCTCATCATGACCACGGAGATCCTCAGGTTCGGAGGACAGCGAGTGACAGCGAAACCGCATGTCAGACTGTGATGGATGTCACCTCGGTTTTGTTTCACCGCTGTCCCCCCCCCCCCCATCCTGCGCTAGGTCCATGCTCTACAACGGCTCAGAGGTCATTCGGGACCTGGAGTGGGTGATCTTCGACGAGGTCCACTACATCAACGACGCAGAGGTCCGCGCACACGTTCACTCATTCCACTCGTTCACACGTTCATTCAGACAGCGATTGTGTTTGAGCTAAGACCAGTGCTTCTCAAGCCTGGGTCGCCTGAGATCCAAACAGGCGGATTTATTTCTGTCAAATGATCTGTCTATTTACATGTACTCATGCCAAGGTGCCATCTGAGTCATCATGAACATCTGCCCCGCTCCAGGCTAATGCCTTGCTACCATCTGGCTAACGTTGTGGCTAATATCTCGCTAATGTCTGGCTGAGGCCTTGCTAACATCTGGCTAACGTTGTGGCTAATATCTCGCTAATGTCTGGCTGAGGCCGTGCTCACGGCTTGCTGCTCTGCCCCCAGAGAGGCGTGGTGTGGGAGGAGGTGCTGATCATGTTGCCGGACCACGTGAGCATCATCCTCCTCAGCGCCACGGTGCCCAACGCCCTGGAGTTCAGCGAGTGGATCGGGTGGGTGGTTCAGCTCCCGTGGTCACGACAAGCGCTTTGCAGATATCTCGCGTCTCCTTGAATTTAGGCCACATGTAGGCATTTCTAAGCATTGAAGTAGTGAGGATTTCAGGAGAACAAAATGCTCACATTTAGTGAACGCTGATAACACTATAGGCCTATGAGACATGAAGATATCACAGGGTCCACTAACCTGTGTGTGTGTGTGTGTGTGTGGCGGTCCAGGCGGATCAAGAAGAAACACATCTACGTCATCAGCACGGCGAAGCGGCCCGTTCCCCTGGAGCACTTCCTGTACACGGGGAACAGCAGCAAGACCCAGAAGGAGATGTTCCTCCTGCTGGACTCCACCGGGAACTTCCTCACCAAGGGGTAGGCCTTCCGCTCCGGGGTGCGGTTCCTGGAGAGTTCCGGAACCTTCCCTCCGTGGTTCTGTTTTTGTTCTTTTTTACCTGGAAACTCCCAGAACACTCACAGAAATTTCAAGATGTGAGTCAGTCCATTTCCACAAACGTTCCGGGAAAAATTGGTTTTTAGCCAGAACCACATATGCAGAATAGAACTACATGGGGTATATAAGTATAACTGTATAACCACAGACAACAATATATTTTATACCGATATAACGGTTTTATGTTAGAGTAACCGCAAACGACGTGTAACACAGAGTCGATATTGTGAAGGTGAAGACCAGTGGTCTTCTCCACTGGACCCTCTGGGTTCTAGTCTCAGGGCCGCAGGCAGACAGCAGCAATGGCGGACGGTGTTCTGGATGTCTCTTAACGGCCCGGCGCTGTTCCTCCAGGTACTACGCCGCCGTGGACGCCAAGAAGGAGCGCACCAGCAAACACGCCCAGTCGTTCGGCACCAAGAACACCTTCCAGACCACGTCGGCCAATCAGGTCTGCTCTCTTATTGTAACCGGCGGTGCCTGGCTCCGTGTGGTGGGCTCAAACGTGTTGCTTCTCAGGATTGGTCCGTACGGGTCTGGTGGTTCAAAATCAGGCCCCAAAACGTTTCTGTTGGCCAGAGCTTTGAATACAATTGGTATAATACAATTTAATACAATTTAATAAGACATTTTAAATCAATGTATTTCTTGTATTTTACATTTCTCCTTTTCTTGTGTTGAACTATTCAATGATTGTCCCTTTACTGTTTTTAACATGTGATTTTTTTAAAGCACTATGGACAGCCTTGTGTTTCTACATATAGCATATATACATATACATATACATAATACATATACAGATACATAACCTGCCCAGCCTTGCCTCGGTCAAATCATTGCATGGTTTTACAAGACTGCAACTCCCAGAGTTCAACAGTGAAAGGACACCGCCGTACTGAGCCGTCTCTCCCTCTCCCTCCCTCTCTCTCCCCTCCCCCAGGACAAGGCGGTGTGGCTCTGCCTGCTCCACTTCCTGACGTCCCGCCAGCAGACCCCCGTGGTGGCGTTCACCTTCTCGCGGGCGCGCTGCGACGACAACGCCCGCTCGCTGGGCTCCATGGACATGACCAGCTCCGTGGAGAAGGCCGAGATCCACTCCTTCTTCCAGAAGAGCCTCAGCAGACTGAGGGGGGCCGACCGGCAGCTGCCCCAGGTAGGGGAGAGGGGAGGCTGGGGGGGGCCCCTGTATGGAAGGCTGGGGGCCCCTGGATGGAAGGGGTTGGGGGTGTCAGGAAGTGGGCGGGGGGGCTATGGGTGTTGGAAGAGCGGCCGATGGGTTTGTTTTGGTCTGTTGTTGTTTTTTTTTCTGTGAGACGTCATTCATGTTCTTTAGAACCTCAGACATGACTTGAGGTTCTAGAGCACAGAGCGGGGAGATGCTAGCCGTTAGCTTAGCGCGTACTCCCTGGTCCCTCTCCCGGTTAGATCCTGCTGATGAGGGACCTGCTGAAGAGGGGCGTGGCCGTGCACCACAGCGGCATCCTGCCCATCCTGAAGGAGGTGATCGAGATGCTGTTCTCCCGGGGCCTGGTGAAGGTGCTGTTCGCCACGGAGACCTTCGCCATGGGCGTCAACATGCCCGCCAGGACCGTGGTGTTCGACAGCATCAGGAAGCACGACGGAACCGGCTTCAGGAACCTGCTGCCGGGTACACACTCATCGACCTCCCCTCGCTGCTCCTCGCCGCCTCCTCTCCTCTCCTCTCCTCTCATCTCCTCTCCTGTCCTCTGCTCTCCTCTCCTCTCCTGTCCTCTACTCTCCTGTCCTCTCCTCTCATCTCCTCTCCTCTCCTCCACCTCTCTTCCTCTGCTCCTCCCCTCCTCACCCTCTCCCTAACTCCTCTCCTCCCCCCCCCCCCTCTAGGAGAGTACATCCAGATGGCGGGCAGAGCCGGCAGGAGGGGTCTGGACGCCACGGGAACTGTCATCATCCTGTGTAAATCTGGCGTGCACGACATGGGGGACCTCCATGTGATGATGCTGGTGAGCTTCAATAAACTCACCTTCCCACAATTCAATGGGCTTCCTCGCACTCTTTTCACATCAGAAGGACTCAATGACTTCCATGTGGGCCATGTATTCCTGTCATGTCTGTGTCAGGTTCCCCTCATGTTCTAAGCTGTCTTTGGCCACCAGGGTAAGCCGACCGTGCTGCAGTCCCAGTTCAGGCTGACCTACACCATGATCCTCAACCTGCTCAGGGTGGAGGCCCTCAGGGTCACCGACATGATGAGGAGGAGCTTCTCCGAGAGCCACAGAGACACCCAGGTAGAGCACACACCTGGTGGACAGGTAACGTACAGGTAGAGGACTATACAGCACACACCTGGTGGACAGGTAACGTACAGGTAGAGGACTATACAGCACACACCTGGTGGACAGGTAACGTACAGGTAGAGGACTATACAGCACACACCTGGTGAACAGGTAACATACAGGTAAAGGACTATACAGCACACACCTGGTGGACAGGTAACATACAGGTAGAGACACATACAGTACACACCTGGTAGACAGGTAACATACAGGTAGAGGACTATACAGCACACACCTGGTGGACAGGTAACGTACAGGTAGAGGACTATACAGCACACACCTGGTGGACAGGTAACATACAGGTAGAGGACTATACAGCTCACACCTGGTGGACAGGTAACATACAGGTAGAGGACTGTACAACACACACCTGGTGGACAAGTACATACAGGTAGAGACACATATAGTGCACACCTGGTGGACAGGTAGCATGCAGGTCGAGACGCATACAGTACAGAGGTAATACAAGCTGGTAACAGTTAACACCCAGGTACAGGAATTTACACGCCACACCTGGTGGACAGGTAACCTGCAACACACCTAGTGGTAATCTTCTACAACTTGAGGTAAACTCTATATACACTCCCCATACACAGAAGGCTTTTCTTATCCAATGAGCTCCAACTCAAGTCTTCCTCCTCCTCCTCCTCCTCCAGGCCCAGGAGAAGAGGATCGGGGAGCTGAAGGAGGTGCTGTCTACTCTGCCTCCTCTGGAGACAGGAGGACAGCTGTCAGACCTGGTGGCCTATTACCACACTGTGACCGAGCTCCACCATACCACCAGTGTCCTGCAGGTACACGCACGCACACACACACACAGACACACACACACACACACACACACACACATACACACACACACACACACACACACACACACACACACACACACACATACACACACACACACACACACACACACACACACACACACACACACACAGACACACACACACAGACACACACACACAGACACACACACACACACAGACACACACACACACACACACACAGACACACACACACACACACACACACATACACACACACACACAGACACACACACACACACACACACACACACACACACACACACACACACACACACACACAGACACGCACGCACGCACGCACGCACGCACACACACACACACACACACACACACACACACACACACACACACACACATACACACACACACACACAGACACACACACGCACGCACGCACGCACGCACACACACAAATGTTTTACAGATGTTTAGACTGTGGACTGATGTTGTCTGTCTCTCTCTCTCCCTGTCTGTCTCTCAGCGGGCCACCCTGGAGTCTGTCAGCGGTCTGAAGGCCCTGTCTGTGGGCAGAGTCATTGTCGTCAATAGCAACCAGCATCCCAACGCCCTCGGAGTCATCCTGCAGGTGTGTGTGTGTGTGTGTGTGTGTGTGTGTGTGTGTGTGTGTGTGTGTGTGTGTGTGTGTGTGTGTGTGTGTGTGTGTGTGTGTGTGTGCGTGCGTGCGTGCGTGCGTGCGTGCGTGCGTGCGTGCGTGCGTGCGTGCGTGCGTGCGTGCGTGCGTGCGTGCGTGCGTGCGTGCGTGCGTGCGTGTGTGTGTGTGTCGGGGGGAAGGGTTTGGTAGTGTTTGTTGTCAGGGGGTTTTGCTTGGTTCGATTTGTATTAACCTCTTCTCTTCTGTCTCCTCCCCTCCTCTCCCTCCTCCCCCTCCTCCCCCTCCTCTCCCTCCTCCCCCCCTCTCTCCAGGTGTCCAGTGACTCCGTGAACCGGACCTTCACGGCTCTGATCATCTGTGAGAAGGGCAACGAGGAGGAGAGAAGCTCCGGCAGCAGCAGAGCTCCTCCTTCGGTGTTCTCCTCCGCCCTGTTCATCCCTGAAGGTTCTCCTCGAGTTCAGTCGTTTACACCTCGCTACGCCTCGCGCTCCTCTCAGAGTCACGCCCGCACGCTCGCTAATTCGTTTCCGTTAGCGGAAGCACTTGTGCGGCACGAAAAGCCCTTAAAGTTGGAGCTGCTCGCCTGAAGTCTGCTGTTGGGTGAAGGCCTGCTGAACGACAGAGCTTCATTCTGGCTTCTGTTCTTTTCCCTCTGCTCCCCTCCTCTACCACCATCTCCCCTTCATCTCTGTTCGCCTCTGTCCTCCTCCTCCTCCTCCTCTCCTCTCCTCCTCCTCCAGGTCCCTGTAGTCACACGGTCCAGAAGTTGAAGCCCGCCGACATTTCTGGCGTCACGGTGAAGACCCTGAAGGTCCTGCCAGACCGCATCATCGACAACTACAGCAAGAGGCAGCAGCCGCGCTTCAGGTGCTAACACTCAGGCCCTTTAAAAAACCACCCATTTGTGACATCACAAGTCGGAGTGTACACCTGCATGTCTAATTGGCTCGTACAGGCCAATCAACGTCAGACCTTTTAATACATACAGCAGTCAGACGTTAGGTCTGTCCCAATATTGATATACGTTTGTCAAATCTCTCTGCCCCCCCCCCTCCCCACAGGAATGACCCCCCCGGGCAGGCCATCTCCACGGCGACGCAGGAGCTCCTACGATTGGCTGAGGCCAACCCGGACGGGCTGGCGACCCTCGACCCGGTGAACGACCTCCAGCTGAAGAGCGTGGAGGTGGTGGAGGCCAGCATGAGGCTGCGTGCGCTCCGCGACGGCCTCAAGGACTTCAGCTGCATCCACTCGCCCACCTTCACCGAGCAGGTGTGTGCATGTGTGTGTGTGTGTGCGTGTGTGTGTGGTGTGTGTGTGTGTGTGTGTGTGTGTGTGTGTGTGTGTGTGTGCGTGTGCGCGTGTGCGTGTGTGTGTGCGCGCACACGTGTGTGTGTGTGTGTGTGTGTGTGTGTGTGTGTGTGTGCGCGTGTATGTGTGTGTGTGTGTGTGTGTGCCTAGGTTCCGAGGCCCAACTCAGGACCCGTGCGGGTCAGGGTCCACGTTTCATTATGGTCCTTTGGGTCCGGGTCCGGTCCCATTCGGGTTCCCCCGGGTTCTGTTCATGTTCTGTTCTGTTCATCATGATGTGTGGTACCCCAGTGGATCCGAGATGATCGGTGCTGATCACCAGGGAAAGCGCGATGTAACGTGACTATGATCAGGCTGACCATTACGATCAGCGCACAAGAGCTGTAAACAAGGGCAAAAAAAACACATAGAGTGCGAAATGGAGGGGATGGCGAGGCTGGCTTCACGCTAGGCTAGCCGCACGCTAGGCTAGCCTCCAGCTGCGCTCCTATTCGGAGTGCCGCTGTCGTTGGAGATTGCATCTCCATGGTAACAGCAGTTGCCGTGCTAGCAGCTGGAGGTATTAATCACCATTATAATCACCGTTGGCCTGCAGCGAAGAGCCCTGAATAAACACCAGGAAAACATCGCTCTCTCTGTCGAGCTCTGCTGCTCCCTGTTTCCTCCCTATCTCGCTCACTTGACCTCTCTTTGTATTGCTCAGTCTTTCTCTCTCTGTCACTCCCTTTTTGTCTTTGTTGATCTCCTCGTCTCATCTCTATCTGTCTATAATGCTGCCTATATTGCTCTATCTCTCTATTTATCTGTCTATCTCAACTGTATCTCTCTTTCTATTTATCTATATCTCTCAGCTTTATCTTTCTATATATCTATCAATCTCCTCTATCTCTCTATATAGCTGTCTATCTCACCTCTATCTCTCTGTCTATATATCAATCTCATCTATCTCTCTCTTTATATCTCCATCTAATGTCTTTCTCTGTATATCTATCTCACCTCTATCTCTCTATATCTCTCTGGCACACACACTCTGATTGGCTGGGCTGATGTACCAGGCCTACGTTCATAGTATAAGGCTGCTGTTGGTCTCATACATTTCTAAATTATAATGGTTGTGTGTGTGTGTGTCTGTCAGTATGCGCGTGTGCAGCAGAGGCTAGGTGTACAGGAAGAGATGGACAAACTGCTCTTCCTGGTTTCTGACCAATCACTGTCCCTGCTGCCCGAGTACCACCAGAGGATCAAGGTATGGATCACACATGACTCACTATTGGTTATAGATTATACAGTAAAGATCACAATCATGGATTACACATATTGGTTTTTAGATTATGGAATCCAATGGAAG
>JAXIVH010001687.1:0-10000 GCA_036785325.1 Urophycis tenuis
AAATAGTTTTATAGTTTTATCTTTAAGGGACATTTTGTGATTTTTTTTTAACTTTTACATCATAATGAATAAATAATGCGCAAGCCATAAATATCTCGGTGCTCATGCTACACACTGTATTTCTTTTCAATCATATATTTTCTATGTTTCTTTTTATATATACACCCTCTTTTTATATATTTGCACCCTCAGCACAAACCAGCACACTCTGGCCTCAGCAGACCTCAGCATCTTCTGAAACTCCTGCAGGACTGAGGAAACATCAGAGTCTTCTGCCAGCCCTCTGAAACACTGAAGCCTTCCTCCGTCTCGCTGAGTGCCCACCCAGTGGTGTTCGGCCCTCGGTGCTCAGAAACAACCTGCAGCATGACTGTGACTCCAGCTGTTGGACTGCTAACTTATCCAATTAATTGCAATGCCTGCAATCGGTAACAGCTAACAGTCAAATCGAATTGCACATTAGTTGCACTTCACATTTCAGGAGAGTATAATGTAATCTCTTGACATCAAAACGCTGCATTTTAACGAGCAAAAATCTTTAGTGTCGTCTTCTTTTATTCCCTCTAGATATTTTAAATTCAGGTCCACATAATGTTATCTGGTTCCCAGCTTCATGTTTCCAATTGAATAATGGAAGTGGTCCTGGGGGAGAACTCAGAGGAACATATTCAGCCCACTGCAGCCCAGCTCCATTATATCTGCTGTATGGATCTCATTAGTCACAAGGTGCTCATTACTCACCAGGCCTCCAGACAGAAACATCGTCACCATATTGCCGTTTTTCACAACCTTTTCGGGGCTATGAGCCAATTTTTAGGTCAGAAAATTCTTACGACTCCAACCTGGAAGAATAAATTGCTTTAAGGTTTTCAACATGCTGCACCAACCTGTAGCCTCTCTTTATATACACAGGCCTTTTCAGAAATGTCCTGTGACCCAATCTATCTCTAGTGATTCAAAGAATACTGTAATGGCACGCTATTATGGCAGTGTAGCAAAATTATGGTTAAGAACATAATACTACCAATGTACAATTTCGATAATTCTGAAACCATTTTTTTTCCATCAAGGAAATGATGAAAATGAAAATGTGAACATAAAAATGTCGTCCATGTTGTCCTCTTCACGGTGCCTGCTTCCCTGAAGCCCCAAGGCTCCAGCTGGGTCAGCTCTGGATCCATCCCCTTCCCCCTGGAGACCCCCGACCACCACCTGCCCTCTGTGAGTGTCATGACCTATGTTGACTTACATCCTATCATTTAACTCATGAGGGAGTTTGGGAACACTGCGGAAGTGAAGATAATCGGACTCAAAAAACCTTAAACCTCATTAAGCCCGGAGAGCGTAGCCTGCTTTGCTAATCAATAACTCAAATAATGGACTCTTAATTGAATGGCCACTTTCTGCTCAACCCTTGAGCAGATAGGGTATTAAAACAGTAACGTGTTAGTAAACTGTTTTTTCCCTGGAGGTAGTAAATCTAACTCCGGGGCATTAGTAAGTTAGTAAATCTACGTGCGCTTACTGAGAAGTTAGCAGAGCACACAGCCGGGTAAATTGCATCAGCTGTGCTTTCACATAGAGGACAAACGCAACCGGAATATTCTGGCCCCTTGGCGCTCCTCTGTTCTGCCAACATGAGGTCATCCAGGGAGGACGGCGAGAGGCGCTGACCATCGGCCCGGAGTGGACTCCCGGAGTGGACTCCCGGAGAGGATTCACCTCTGGGAGCTCTGCGCCTGACTCCTGTTCTCCTGCTGCTGAATCCATACGGGTTCCTTTGGCCCGACCCCTCCACCACCTCCTCCGCCTCCTGTTCCCTGGCAGACCGCATCCTCCCTGCCGCGGCGTTCGACCAGGTTCAAGGTCAAATCTCGCATCTGCAAATCCGTGAGCAGCTCCTCTCCCCGTTCCTCCGCCGTGATTATACATATATACAACAGCTCATTTCACACCGGCAGAGCAATTAAGATTTAACAATGTTAATATTTCTTGGCCGGGAAAACGTGTCAATCACCGTGGCATTTCATTTCCCCCTCCGCGGCGCGTCCTTGTGCCTTCCTGCCCTCATGCATATTGCATGAAGACTGACCTCGCAGGATGCCTCGTCCTGGAGTTTACTTCTGGACTGAGGAGATGATTCTATCAAACATGCATGATGACCAACGAGGCACGCACCATCTGACTTTATAAGGTCACTGAACGCATGGGTCAAGGGAAAGCCAGATGGCCCTCATGAAGAGCCTCCATGAAGAAGATGAGCTTTATTAAGATGAGGCCCGGGCGAGGGGAAGAACGATATGGAGAAACAACATCTGGATACTGGGCTCAATAACCAATGTCCGCAGCCTCCCCACCGACCGTTGAGCCAGATTCCCTAAGCTAAAGTACTCCTTCATAACATGATCCATCCGACTTCACTGTCTTTGAAAATCTGTGAAATGACTCAACTGGAACTAACTGAAGAGCATTTGATTCCCTTCCTTCACTTATTCATAGGAGACGGCCGCCTCTGCTTTATTCTGAAGGGCAGCTCCTCTGTTAAGCTGGACACGGGATGAAAACACAGAGGCCCTACAGTGAAGGACACGAGGCAGCAGCGTACAGGCCCTGATCAAGGAGGCCTGAAGGACAGCAGATAGCGCACCGCAATCTCTCCACACACCTGCTGTCTGGCCCTGTCTCAGGCCGTGTGGGCGGCTGCTGGGGGCCACACAGGGCAGGGGGACATGGCAGTATTTAGTGTCCCTGTGCTAAATATATACGGTGTGCGCCTGTAACAGCAGATGCACCACGCGGTGTAGTGTTACTTATGATAACAGGCCGGGCGAAGGAAATCACCAGGATTGTTTTATTCTCGGACATCACTGATGTGTGTAATTCACTGTTGTACTTATCACGTCAGTTGTGCGCAGTCAACAGAAAGCGTACCGTACTGTTAACACGCAGGACCTCACACAGAAACAAGTGCGAGTGTGTGTGTGATTTATTGATAACCTTTCAACTATATATGAATGGGCATGTTGCTAATGCTAATATAATGGCTACAGCTGCAGGGGGCAATTCAATAAGTGTTTCAAGGTGTCTTTTATATCCACATTTGGTCATAAGAATTAAATGACCAAATATGGAGAACCAGTCAGATTTTCACCATTACGTTTCGAATGGCCCTCGATCCCACCACTACTCTGTCACTAATGATACTAAAGCAACTGACATTTACTGTATGGCTAAACCTGACATTTGTAGATCATAGCCCTGTGGGCAAGAGGGGCTGGCTGTAAGGAGCCAAGATATACACCCAACATTCAGAACAAGAGAAGAGAGAGAGATAGGGGGGAGGAGAGAGAAGAGAGAGAGAGATGGGGGGGGGGGGGGGGGGGTTGGGAGACAGAGAGAAGAGAGATGAAGGAAGGAGAGACAAAGAGAAGAGAGATGAAAGAAGGAGAGAGAGAGAGAGAGAGAGAGAGAGAAGAGGGATGAAGGAAGGAGAGACAACGAGAAGAGAGATGAAAGGAGAGAGAGAGAGAGAGAGAGAAGAGGGATGAAGGAAGGAGAGACAGAGAGAAGAGGGATGAAGGAAGGAGAGATAGAGAGAAGAGAGATGAAGGAAGCAGAGACAAACAGATGGGATTGACATAAAGAAGACAGCGAGAAAGGAAGGGAGAAAGACAAGAAACTAGAGGAGGGGTATAAAAAGACAGGGAGAGAGAGAGAGAGAGAGAGAGGTGGGGTAGCATCCTGGTCATATTGGCTAGTCTCCCCCCACCGTGATTTGAGGAAGGTGGATTTAATTTGACTGGCAGCAGATTAGCTGCGGAATAAACAGCAACCATGTCGTCCCGCCCGCAGCTGCGCCGCTGCGCCCCGGCCCTCCCCTCCCTGCAGACACGAGGCGTCTCCTCCCTGGAGCGGCTCCCGGAGTCTCATCGATCTGGAGGTCTGCGTTGTCTTCTCCGGCGGCTGTTTATCTGCTCCCCCGGTGGTTTCCACACATTGGATTCCTTTGGCAATAATTGAATGAACTCCTCCGTGTCAGAATGAAGACACGCGCGCATCGCGCCGCACGCCAGGGGATCCAACTGCACCTGGAAGGGTGCGGGGCGGGGACTCCCACGTCTCTCTCATGTCCCGGGTCGTGGGTCGTGGGACTTGGGTTTCCCACAAGCGGTCGTTCTAATATGCACACGCAGCGTCGTACTTTAAAAGACGAGCTAAGGGGATGGGGAATAATTCATCGCACCTTTCATGTGCTGATTTGGTCCAAAGTCAGTCTACGCTCCATCAATACTAAATCTCCCCAAATTGGAGGCAGGGAAAAAAAGTACTTTGAGCACTCAATATTCCCATAACAGCTCGGTCTTACTTCTCAGAGAGGGTCATGGGCGGGGGGGGAGGGGGGGGAGGGGGGTGAGGGAGAGGGAAGCGGCGCCGGGTCTATTAAATGGAAAGATAAATCTGAGCGCCAGGCCTCCGACGATCCCCGGGCCTGTCAGCCCTCTCTCTGGCCAGCGCTCGGCTCCGGAACAACTCCATCCGTCTGTGATGGGGGGCGGGACCGGCCCCCTGGGACCCCGCTAATACACTGACGGAGAGGGAGGAATCCAACTGGAAGGGAACTCCAGGCAGCACTAAAGAACTCCTTCATCCAGCATCGCAGAACCCTCTCTCGTTTTTTGGGATCTTTTTTTTTTTTTTTTTTTTATGGAAATCAATTATTGAATGATGGATGTAACGGGAAGCATCGCTGACTCAAACATGTCCAGGTTTTTCTGGGGGGGAGGAAGAGTGTAGAGGACAACCCTTAAACGCCAGTTAATTTAATTGATTCCAAGCCATGGAATCAATAATCATCATCAGTTTGTGAAAGGACATTTGTTGTTTGCTGATGGATTGCGTATTCATGTTTAGGAAGCACATCCAGAGTGGTAGGAGAAACGAAGCCACACCGCGTCCTCGTAAACCTGAAGCTGACCTCGCAGCCCGCCTCAGCTCCCTGTCCCGGGGTCCGAAGAACAAACGACGCACAGGGAGGGGGGTTCATTCTGTCTCGGCGGGACGGCTCTACCTCCTGGACCACGGCCTGAGGAGCCCTGCTGTCACCGGCACTTCAAGAGCACTTCAGCACGCACAGCCCCCTGGACTGCTGAGACCACCAGCCGAGTGCCCAAAACGGTGACAAACGCCGCGTGGCCCACTCCCCATTCTCCTGCCGGCCCGGCTGGTACAAATGGACCTTGGCAGGAGCGGCCGAGGACAGACTGTGATCGGGTTAGCGCTCCATTAGCCGATAGCCTTTCGGATCTTTGTTTTTTGGGAACATTTGTAATTCAATTCCCTGGTTTTCAAGGTGACGGTGGCAGTGCCACGGAGACGCCACCGCCACTTTGAATTTGCTGGTTTGACTTTGGGAAATAAAGTTAGTGACCACTGCCAGCTGTGGAGAGGTCGTCCTGTCCCAAAAGCACACAAAGGCCTGAATGGCAGAAGGATAGAATCAGTCGTGCTGCTATCTCAGATAATACTAACATGCTCATAAGTAAACATGCTAACAAGATTATTAAGCAGCAAGTTATATAGCATCACTGTACTTATCAGCAGATCCCTGAAACCTTTATACTGCAGCCCATTAGCAGCAATTTGTGAATTTCCAAGATCTAAATGTTAGCACTCGTAAACCTAGAAAGACGATAACGATAACGATAGTAAATGTGATTGCCAAGCAATCACACTGCTGTTTGTGGCCGTTTGAAACACCTGACTATCGTTAAAATTACACCAAAATTCCAACACTTCAATTATGGCCCCGCATCTCAGCTAGATTTAGCACATTTGAAGAACCTGTTATGACTATAACTATCAGGGAACAATAAGGGAACGGTTAATCTCACAAAATAAATTCCGCTTCCCTACAAGCTCACAAGCTGCTTCTGGGAGTTGCTGCTCGCATCGTTTATTGCCATTCTGGGACGTGAAATATACGAGAACCCATTCACGTCCATCTGCTTTGGAGAAACTCTCCCTAGCTAAGCCTCCCTGAGTTACCAGGAGCAGCAGCAGCCTTTCTGGGGATGGGAACATAATGGAGGAGCGTTCATTTGAGGCAGGATGGACGGTCCCTCAAGGAGAGGAATGAGCAGCCCACTGCAGGAGTCTGACAGTGTGATTCATACGGGACCTATAGAAACTCACTGCATCTTGTTCTATTCAGAGGGGGAGGGCGGGGGAGACAGAAGGGGGGTGAAATGGAGGAAGAGTGAATGAGTGGGAGAAAAAAAAGGAGAATTTAGTGGAGAGAGAGAGAGAAAGGGACAGCAAAAGTGGGGGAGAGATGAGTCAAGAAGGGGAGGAGAGAGGGAAGGGAGAGAGGAGGAAGAGAGAGCAGAAGAACGAGAGAGACGGAGCAGAGGGCCGTGAGAGAGAGAGAGAGAGAGAAAGAGAAAGAGAAAGAGAAAGAGAAGAGAGAGAGAGAGAGAGAGAGAGAGAGAGAGAGAGAGAGAGAGAGAGAGAGCGATGCATGGTGACTGAACATGAGCCGGGCCTCCAGAGAGGCGTAATGAACAGAGATAGAGAGAGCGCTAACGTGGAGATCAGGCCCTGGACGGCCATGCATTTTATTACTACGCCGTTAGAAAATAAGTGTCTCTATAGCAAGCAGGAACGTATAGGTTAGCACACAGTCACAGAGGAGGCCGCGGCGGTGCCACACTGAACCAGAGGCAGGCCCGGACCGACATGTGTGGGCCCGGACAGCCTTCGGACGCATGCAGGCCCACCAGCAGAGCCGTGCTGCTGGTTACCAGCCTGTGCAGTGGAGTCAGGACAGCAGCGCGGACCAGCGCTGGTCAGTTCTGCTCTTTGAAAACACATTAGATGGTCGTTGTTCTAGAGCCCGGTGGGGTGGGGGGGGGGGGGGGGGCTGTCCCCCAATCGTTGCTGTGGCGACATTGACCCCATCGTGGATGTCATGCATACGCATGGATGCACACACACACACATGCATACAGACACCCCCCCCCCCCCCCCCCCCCACACACACACACACACACACACACTTGCATACATACACACTCCGGAGAGGCCTGGCTGTATCCATCACACACAGTGTTTATTCATTTCCTACACTGAGTGAGATTTTATTCCTCTCCATTATTTATTCATCTTCCAAGTGTTGAGATTTCTGTGAACTCAGCCATTTGGGCTCCGTTCTCGGTGAATAATTCAGGTTCATAACAATCATTCTACACATCGTGATTGCTGCATATGCTTCTTGGATGACCGGCTTTAAATCAAGGTCAGCGTTTAAAACGCCACTCCGCTAACACGTAAAATGAAAGCAATGAAAATGTAAATTAGTATTATCCCGCCACGCCCCACCCTCCGATAACTAGGGGGGGTGCAGTAGCCCGCTGCGTTGGTCCTCCGTGGGACAGGGTCTCTGACGTCCCCAGCTCCCAGCTCCGGGGGACAGTTTCAAAGACTTGGGACTTGGGAAAGGGAGAGACCGACGAGTCAGAGACAGACAGACAGACAGACAGGGAGGGAGGGAGCCAGAGCTAGAGACAGAGAGAGGATTAGAAACCATTGGAAACACTAAATCCTTCTCCCCTCCACTCTCCCCTCCCCCCCTGCACCCGCGTCTCCCCTGGCAGGGGGGGGGGGGAGTCGGCCTTTATCTGGCCAACACAGGTAAAAAGAATAAACACCGAGTTCAACTAGTAATAGCAGGCGAGGGAGTTTGCCACGCCGTTATATGCATGAGGAGGAGGAGGAGGAGGAGGAGGAAGAGGAGGGTGAGGAAGAGTACCGGCATGTGCCGCTTAATCAACCCTGGGAGGGGGGGGGGGGGGGACTCAGCCAAAACCGCTGCAGAGAGTTGGAAATGGGATGCGGGCAGAGGCGATGACATTCTGCTCTCTATTACGTTTAACGATTCCTCTCCCTGCTGCGGTGCCGGCGACTCCCCGAGCGTAGAACGCTATGGCGGAGCAGCGTCTGAGGAGGAGGCCGGCGGTGAGATGACACACATCTGGCCGCCCCGCACCGCTTTGAAGATGAGCCGTGGGGAGAGAGGCCAATGATTTGGGGGCCAAAACAGAAAATTGATGAGTGGATGTGGAAATACAGCGCAGGCAAAGATCTTGGTCAAAAATAATACGCCCACAGTCAGTATTTCCTGTCAAACGTTACTGATTAGCAGGACAGAAGCGGTTTGCGGAATTGGGTTTGAGTCTGCGGCTCGTTTCGGCTCAGATTCAGATTTAACACGGAGATTTGATCATGAATGTGTTTTGGGGCGCTTTGAGAGCTCTATGAGGGATGGTTGGAGATGTTATCCCCACGGTAACGACACGACAACTTGGTGGTACTTTTTTTCTCGAGTTAGCTTGTACTGTTGTGTGTGGTAACTACAGTGAGTCATGTACACAGCGTGGCGTTATTCTACGGGTGTCCAAGAAGCCTGTGTGTACATGCACACGCACATACACACGCAAGCGCGCATGCACACACGCACATACACACACACACACACACACACACATGCGCACGCACACACACGCACACACACACAGTTGAACATTCCCAAACTGGAACCAAAACACGCCATGTTACGGTCGCCATGTTATGGTTGAACCCCCGCCCACCTGAGCTGCACGTTATTTGCTCTTAGTTATGAAGAAAACCCCAACTGGGGTTCCATTTTTCATGGCGTTTCCACACCATTGAGCAATGCATCTACCTGGCCATTAGGTGATGCTGGTTGCCACCGGTTTTCCATCTTCGGTTCATAACAAGGAGGATGCCCATGGTTCCATCATGTATCCTGGAGTGGCTAGTCAACTTCTAATGGGAGGAGTGGAATATTCCTGTTTCCATTTCATTATACAAACTCATACCTCATTAACTACAGACAAGGCACCCGTTTGGATCAGCTAGCCTGGGGAGAATGAAGCAAACAAGGGAAAATATTGTTGTATTATTATTTGAACAGATTGATTGTCAACAAATTATCAGTTTATACCAAATGGACTTCATGACATCACCATGGAAACAGAACTATGAGCTAGCAAGAACAGTAACAAAGCATTATTTAAACACTACTACTACAGTACACAGAGGAGTTTCATGAAGGCTACACAATGCTTTCCAATGGCCACAGATGGGTGTGGATTGGTCTTGTCTGTGTATTGACCAGCCTTTACGTCGTCAATAGTCTGTCCCATTGTAGAAATACTTCATAACTATTGTAGAGGGGTTTTCTGCTACACATTCAGAATAAATTCTGAATAAAATGTCTTATTTGTTTGGTTTCAACGAACCGAAGAGGACATGGAATTAAATTGTTTGACAATTGTATTCATACATGCATGGGGTCAATATAGCTAGATGGAAATACAGAGAGACACCAGACACATACAGGAGAACACACGGTGGTACGAACACAAGTTGCACAAATCCAATTTAAGAATCACTTCATCATTATACCGGTTAGACTCAGCCTTGACATCAAACACAGGAGAGCCTGCAACATATTATTCAATTGTTAAAACCTGGAGAAAGAAAACGCAAACATTCGAAAGCTAAAAGTTTGCAGGCTGACTACTCACCTGTAGCAGTCTGGAGCACATGTGGCTGGGGGCGGCCATGACAGCCCGGCTGTTCTGTACCTGACAGGAAGCCTGCAGGGCCCTAGTGCCTGAGCGTTCCCTCATCGATTGCTCATTTCTTATTTAAATCTTGGTTTACATAAAGTCTTAACAGGAGCTAGCAGGCTCAGCATTCTAACCAGATGATCACACTGTTGGGCTAGGATTTAGTTTGAAACATTCGATAACAAACATTTTGTTATCGATAGTAGTCTTTATGTGGAAAGTGTCATAGTTTGGTGTTAAAGTGTACACATATATTGGCAGGTATACCCATGTTTATTTAACTGTTTGATTGTGTGTTATCGTTGCAGGAGAAAGAAAGACCACTCTGCTCATTAACAGAGAAAGAC
>JAXIVH010001687.1:15000-17418 GCA_036785325.1 Urophycis tenuis
TTCCTCTGCCGCCCTGCACTTCCTTTTGTTTATTGTCTCGCCATTGAAGGTCAGAGCTTTGTATCAGTCTGTTTTAGTACTCATTTGTTGTTTCGTAGTTTGGTGGGCTTCCTCTGCAAGGTCACTATTTATCTGATCCGCTTCCTCTGATTTTCGTCCTTTCACTTAATTACCTCTCATAAATTCCGTAGAGCTAATCAAAACGAGAGTCTCTCGTTTAAACGAGGTTGTAATGACTAATATGTCCACAAGGTGGAGGTCGAGTCAAACGAATCGCCCCTGCAGCGCTACCGCAGCCAATTATGAAATCATATTAGGAAAATAATATCGGTTTGTCGTTGTACGTTTGACGGTTTAACGTAGGCCTACAAACTAAAATATTATGCACCATGTTTTGGACATGGGCTTTTTATTATCTACATATTTGGCAATTATATCAAAATATTAATTTCACAGCACACAACAAATTCACACAACACATATTGTTTGTTTGTTGACAAAATATATATGTCAATGTACAAATATTAGTTTTGGTGTAGCTGGTGCTGTTGACGGCTGTAATGGGGTAAAGTGAATATATAGGCCGATTGTACATTTTAAACTGCAAAAATAAATGTCAACACTAGTTGACAGTCTCCGCTGTGAATCAGAACGACAAAACACCTCGCTTGTTGACGTTGAAGTTAGTCAGTGATGACAAACTGTGTTGCACTCCATAGTTTCCTGTTTAGTGAGTTTGGTTCAACATTAAAACATTTACTCTGACTCAGGAGTAACAAGAAGACCCTCACTCTGTTAACGTAAGGTCTCTTCCCTATGCCAAAGATCAGACCTATAAAGTCCTGGGCTGTGTGTGTGTGTGTGTGTGTGTGTGTGTGTGTGTGTGTGTGTGTGTGTGTGTGTGTGTGTACTATGTACTAAGCTCTTTTCAAAGCTATTTCACTGGCTGGTAATAAGCCTCCTGAACACTGAAGTTGTGAGCCACACATTGAGGCCTGATTGAGCAAGATAGAAATCTGAATGTAGTTTGTTTGACGTGGTTGTTTTACATTTATTATTCTTGATTATATACATTTATATAATTGATTATATACATTCATATAATTGATTATATACATTTATATAATTGATTATATATATTTATTCTATTTTATCTACATTTCTATACTATCAATGTGAATAATGCTGTTTTTATTTATGTCATTTTTTTGTACAGTAGATCTCTTCTGGTTTTCTTTGTATGTCTTTTATATTCTGCTACTGTCGGGCACCCCGTTGTGTAACGGACCATCTCATCGTATCTTATCACACCTGTGTTTGAACTAGAACACTTCTGCTGTGAGATCCTTGCTCTAGTTCCAAGAAGCCATCAGCGGTTTCTGATAAGAATGAAGTCATATTGTAATCAGTCCAAACGTTCAGGACACGTTCATGAGTTATGAAGCCAGCTTACTTCCCGCCACAGCTTCCTGGGTCCACACATCAGATCAGGTTCTGGCATTGTTTGCACGACAATAAATACCTGTAAACTACAGCGGCCAAGAAACCCAAATGAGTCAGGAATGAATAAGGCCATCAGGATGAAGGTGGAGACCTTCATCATGGTTTTTCCCAGGAAACTTAAAGACAACAAGGTTGAAATTACGTACATTATTAAGTACACAACAACTAGTTTTTAGCTTTGAAAGATAACCATATACTGTATGGTTCAGCAAAAGTAATTTCCAGCAACTCCATGAACCTGCGTGCATAATCGTTTAACTTCATGTTTACACAGCGATAACTTCAAGTGCCGCTCGCAGTCTGCAAACGTTCTGCAAAACAGAACAAAATCACCAAACAAACAAACTCGCTGCGCGTACATTCAGTCTCCCTGAACACTTCAAACGGCTCCGGGCGCAAGGTGTGTCCCAGAACCAGCCACGGCTGGTCCTCTAATCCCAGCCTCCGCGGGGGTCTGTACTGTAAGCAGATAGTCACTTGGGGGGCCAGAATCCTGTTACAGTCAGATTCCACCTTTCCTGACCCCTGGCTTTGTTACGGCACTCGGCCTGTCTGGTGGGGGGGGGGGGGGGAGGAGGTCAGCCCCTCGTCAGGAGGACGGCACTCCATTGTCTTCATCATGCCTTGATCGGGCCAGTCCTGCGCAGGGTATTCCCGCGTGTCTTCTTGTTAATTATGTGTGTGTGTGTGTGTGTGTGTGTGTGTGTGTGTGTGTGTGTGTGTGTGTGTGTGTGTGTATGTGTGTATTCCTGTGTTCTGAAGTGTGTGTGTGTTCCTGTGCAAGTGTGTGTTGACGGGTTTATATTGTGTGTGTGTGTGTGTGTGTGTGTGTGTGTGTGTGTGTGTGTGTGTGTGTGTGTGTGTGTGTGTGTATGTGTGTGTGTGTGTGTGTGTGTGCATATCCTTGCGTGTGTC
>JAXIVH010001688.1:7500-17407 GCA_036785325.1 Urophycis tenuis
TGATGCTCCATGAAGGGAGTGATGCTCCATGAGGGAGTGATGCTCCATAAAGGAGTGATGCTCCATGAGGGAGTGATGCTCTATGAGGGAGTGATGCTCCATGAAGGAGTGATGCTCCATGAGGGAGTGATGCTCTATGAGGGAGTGATGCTCCATGAAGGAGTGATGCTCCATGAAGGAGTGACGCTCCATGAGGGAGTGATGCTCCATGAGGGAGTGATTCTCCATGAGGGAGTGATGCTCCATGAGGGAGTGATGCTCCATGAGGGAGTGATGCTCTATGAGGGGGTGATGCTCCATGAGGGAGTGATGCTCCATGAAGGGAGTGATGCTCTATGAGGGAGTGATGCTCCATGAGGGAGTGATGCTCCATGAGGAAGTGATGCTCCAGGAAGGGAGTGATGCTCCATGAAGGGAGTGATGCTCCATGAAGGGAGTGATGCTCCATGAGGGAGTGATGCTCCATGAAGGGAGTGATGCTCCATGAGGGAGTGATGCTCCAGGAAGGGAGTGATGCTCTATGAGGGAGTGATGCTCCAGGAAGGGAGTGATGCTCCATGAAGGGAGTGATGCTCCATGAAGGGAGTGATGCTCCATGAGGAAGTGATGCTCCACGAGGGAGTGATGCTCCATGAAGGGAGTGATGCTCCATGAGGGAGTGATGCTCCATGAGGGAGTGATGCTCCAGGAAGGGAGTGATGCTCTATGAGGGAGTGATGCTCCATGAGGGAGTGATGCTCCAGGAAGGGAGTGATGCTCTATGAGGGAGTGATGCCCCCCCATCACCCCAGCCCCCCCCCCCCCCCCCCCCCCGCCGGGGGAGTCAACCCCCCCCACCACAACACTCTCCTGTCCTCCCCTGAATTTAGAACCTTGTGGAAAAACCAACGTCTTGACCCCCACACCGGACCCCCACACACATGAGGGCCCGTGTGTCAAACGGACCGGGACACCAGGAGTAAACCTGGGGAGCGCATCGCTGCGGCAGTGACTCTATACAGGAGACAGACCAGAGACTCTCTCAGGCTGAGTGGTGGCCAATATGTGCTCCATGCTGCCAGACACTCAGGGGGCTGCTAGACATTCCTCCACCTGTCAAGGGTTGAAAAGAGTTCAACGTGTCTCACGGACGGCGGTGGACGTGAACATCACTTTGGATTCGCCATCCGCTTGAAGCTTGTGACGCCCAAGTGCACACAGACAGACACACACACACACACACACACACACACACACACACACACACACACACACACACACACACACACACACACACACACACACACACACACACACACACACACACACACACACACACACACACACACACAGGACAGTGAGTGACTATGGCATTTCACATCAGCAGGGCGCTCTCATCCTTTACCCTCATCAATTTGAGATCCCGGCACCTTCCTCACCTTTTGTTCTCTCTCTCAAAAAATAAAATAACCCCACATAAAACCATTCAAACACACTTCACACCAACAGCGTGGAATTGGGAGCCTTGTGCAAGCATGATGCAAAAGGCACGCACGCGTGCACACACACACGCACATACACACACACGCACGCAGGCACGCACGCAGGCACGCACGCACACACATAAGCCGATTCGCAAGGCTAACGAGTCTGAGGGTCGACCGCAGCGAGTGTGTTTTCAGAATGAAACAACAGCGCGGCGCCTCTGTGTTGTGGTTATCAGCGACAGCCCAGAACCACAGCTAGGAACACAGAGATCTTCGAACAACAGCTAGGAACACAGAGATCTTCAGGTGCACTTACATGGAAGGGCGACACGTTCTTCCCTCCCACCAGCAGGGCGGCGGTGCGGCCGTCGTACTCCGCTTTGGACAGACACTTCACCACGTGACAGTCCTGCACCTGGAAGACAAACGCACTCGGTCAGGGTCACGCCCCCCGCAGCCACGCCCAGACGCACCTACGACGGCAACGCAGCCCACCGGTCCTGATGAGGGGGGCTGTTCTGCAGCGCTAGGCAACAGGAGGCCAGAGGGGGCAAACGTACCCTCCGGCAACACTTTTTAATTTAGATTAAAACTTCTTATCAGTTATCTTTTATTCATTTTATGACTTATTATATTTGGGGACTTGCATGGTTTCTATGACTTCCATAGTTTCTCTGAAAGTCATAGAAACTATGAAAGTCCCCAATCTAATGTACAAATCATGCAGTGCCCCCCCTTACTTGACACAGCTGGAGTTAGTTCCATTTAGCCCCTGTGAGGTAAACGATGGCTGGCTTGTGTTCTCTGCACACGGCGACAGCGTTGGTGCAGATTAGACACGCAGCCCTAGCGTTGGAGGAACCGGGGAGAGATGAAAGCGCGCTTTCATGTGCGGTCTTCGCTGGACGCCCCGTGTTCATTACCGGCCTCGCTTCAGACTTTTGACAGCGACATTTTTAATGCGCCAAACGGCCGAGAAGTGGCCAACACATGTGCATAAGTACGCCTGTATGCATGATACGGTCCAATCATCAATAGTCTGGTCATTTCTGCTAGTTATTTCATGAATAGTCTCGTCTTATTAAAATTGTAATTATTCAGGGACCAAAGATTGTCCATGTTTAAAAAAAAAATTATAATTATAATTCATAAAATTAATCCAATTGTCATCCAATGTCCTATTGTGGGTTGAACGCAGTTAGGACACTTTTGCCGCAACGCTGGAAATAATAAAAGATTCAGATTCAGGCAGGAATACGTGGACTGATCCCAGATGGATCAATCTCATCTTAACTAATCATCGCACTCTCAACCACACCCTTTCGTCATGCCCTCCTCTACTGTCCACTTTCTTCTGCTATCATCAAATTGTAGGAACACCAAAGCCAAATGACAAAAGTACTTGCTCTTCTTCACTAGTAACTTGTACTTGTTCACTAGCAATTGGAATGCTTGAAACTCATTCTGGTGACTTGCTTACTGTATGAGCAGCAATGAAGTGGTTCACCTTCCTCTGACAAATATACTTTTGTAACCTTTTGTCACCGTTGTGAGTCTGCTAAATGCCCAAAAATGTAAATGAAAATGTAGCAGCCAACACAGCACTAAGGCCTTGTTGCTCCAGTGTTATGGTGTGCAACAAGGAAGCGTTGCGAGTTTCCCTCATTTTTCTGTCAGACAGACGGCATCCCGTTCAAATGGGTTCACAGTGTGAGGCTGAAAATGCAACAATGATTTACAAAGAGTGTGGCCCTGAGCCAAACTTACTCGACACCCCGTACACACACGCACGGACACACACACACGCACAAAGGGACACGCACACACACACACACGCATGCAAAGGGACACGCACGGACACACACACACACACGCACACAGGGACACACACACACGCACGCACAGGGACACGCACAGACACACACACACACGCACACAGGGACACGCACGGACACACAAACACACACGCACGCACAGGGACACGCACAGACACACACACACACGGACACAGGGACACGCACGGACACACACACACGCACGCACAGACACGCACGGACATGCACCCTCTTTGACACAAATCCTCGAGGGAGTATGAAATGTTTGTACCATAGCAGATTATAGGGACACGTCTGGCTGCATTATTCTGAACAAAAGTGTTGTGTCCATAAAATGCCCTCCATCAAATAATGAGTGATGAATAACAAAAGAAAAGCCGTTTGTTGGGGGAACCTCCGTAGGAATCAGTCGTAGGCTGAGGCAGGTCTGCCGTGGCCATTTAAACGGGCATTCGATCTAATCTGGTCAGGATGTTGCAGCACTTTAGCAACAGTTAGTTAACTCAATAAGTAATCAGCAGAATCCTATGCAACCAGAGTTCACCACCCATAAATCAGCTTTTAAAGGTGCTAATGTGTGAGGAGCCTTTAGTTTACGGGCAGTAAAACGCCTGTTAGGCACGGGTTAATTTTATGTGGGAGGATATTTAGGGATGCTGAACGCAGCACAATAACTGCTGGCGCTACACCTCTCCGACTTGTACTTCCCTGGAGCTGCTAGTGATTCGAGAAGGTGCGTTTACATTGAGGGCATCGCACACACTGGCTTTGTCCCGCGGGGCGGCCGTTGGACGTGGTCGGGCACCGGGGACTACTGTGTGTGTTACGCTACCGCAGAACGCACTGCACAACTCAACCTCCACTCCCTTGTCTCTGTCTCAGCATCAGAGGGACAGAGACAGCAGAACAACACGTCAGCAGTCCCATCGCCATTCTTCACGGCCTGCGACAGTGAGTCCATTACATTGACTAAGCGCCACTGAATGACTCAACTTTTCATTCCTTGTTTAAGATAGCTTTTCAGCCTTGGAAAGGCCTTAGTCACTATGCCCTTCCAATGACAAATTGGTAGGACTGTGAATTATGTATGCCTGCTATTACTCAACAGCGGTCAGATTAAACGTCCGTCACAATAATAATCAGTTGCATCCCTAAAAGGAAGGCGCCGAGTATCTCATTGGATGTATATCTACATGACTGATTGACACATCAGTGTGACTGTGTGCGTGTGTGCGTGCGTGCGTGCGTGCGTGTGTGTGTGGGGGGGGGGGGGGTCTGCTTTAGCGCTGTCACTTGCAATAGTTGTCATAATAATCAGCAATCACTGAAGCAAAGCACACAATGTGAAGGCCTTTTACGTACTCATACTTAGCTGATATTGACTCAATTTCCTCACTCAATTTCCATAATGTATATAGGTTGCCGCATGTCTCGCATATAAAAATATTGCTAATATTTATATAGAAAAAAAACTTTGTTTGGCCAAGCATAGCAATTCAATCATGTTCATTCAGGAGACTTTGCAGTTAAACAAACACAGAAGACTAGCAAGGAGAATGATGGCTCAGAATGACGGCTAAATGCGTTGCACCCCGAAACATTCAGATGAAGGCTTGAGTCAAGCTCGCTTAACATCTGGACGTCTTCTCCCACACCCCCCCCAAGAGCAATCACATGTATTGATCGCGGCTTTGACCTTTCTGCGTATTAATTTTTTATGGCGCCATGAATACCCCTGAAGAATGCCAAAACAAATCACACGGACCAGACGGGTACCGACATTAAAATAATGTTTCCATCTTCCTGGTGTTGTGGGCAGTAAAGCAGGGAAGTGATCAAAACCATTTGACGGTAGAAGGGAGTATTTCTGAATAATTAATAGCAGCGACAGATGTTTTACTGGACCATCGCCATGGCAATGGGCTACTGTGAAGTCCCGCAAGACAGAAACAAAACAAAAAAAGTACTTTAGGTATGTTTTAAGGGTATGTATAAAACTTGTTTTGAGGGATGACTGTGTTGCCTTTACTGGCAGTGATGCTGTCATCTTCCCCATGACAACCCTGAACCCACCAGAACATAATTCCCTGTTCTGGTGGGGAAAAGGTTCCAAAAGGTTCACAGCATCCGCTGTCCAACACTCAACAAACAAAACCACTGTGTCCGTTACCTGGAGCATTGTCACCACGTGCCTCTGTCCTGTTTTCGCCCAGACAGGAACCATACCCAACTTAACTGCAACCAATCCTACTCTTCGACTTCCTGAAACAACAACGACAACAACAAGGAGGAGGATGAGTCAGAATTAAATCATTACGCACGTCAGGCCAAAATGACAGGGAATGGCGATGACCTCGCTCTCTGACAAGCATCCAGACACCCACCCTCAGTCCACTCGTGCCGAGGCCACGGCTCGTCTTTGAGTGGGCTAAGCTTCGCGGCCGTCTGTCTTATGTACTCCTCATGGATGTTCTTCCTCATGTACTTCTGGTTGTCCTCCGTCAGGTGTTCCTCAAACCACGTTGTTTCGTGTAATGCGCGAACACATCCCAGCGCAAGGGCGGGACTGCAAATGTACAACATCGTCATGTAATGATCACTTGTGTCTCCACGTTCTACATTCGAGATACATTATAATTATAAAATCGTATTCTATTGTTGGTTGTTCAAAGCCCCATCGCATGTCTTGATGTGTTTACATTAAAGATCAATGACAAATGTGTCAACACTGGCATGGGATTCATCAAATAACCATCAACACTAACTACTGCATGATGGATAGCATAAAATACAGTGCCAACAATGAAGATTTGTCTCATCAGTGCTGATCCCACATGAACATAGTGGATAATCCCGGAACAAATATAATTAAATGTACCCCATGCAGTCTAAATATGAATAACTAGCCACCTTTCAGACGCTCCTCCTGTTCTCAGGGCAGCAACGCATGGTGCTCGCAGCAAAAGAAAACGACTAGTCCACGCTGCCATTGTGTTGTTATGTTACGTAGAACCCTTTCTTCTAAAAATACGAATATAAATATAACGGTAGAGGAACTTTCACATCATTAAGAAACACACGCCTTCACGTATGCCCTGATGGGACAGGGAAATGTCACCCTGATGAGTTCCTGGTACGGTAGCGAAGTACGTCCGACTAATGGCATCTGAACTGAGAAACGTTCCGCACTGTCAGAAGGATTCCCCCCAGCCAAAACATATACGATGACTTATGATTTCTCATTAGTGTTTTATAATTGCATGGACGACAAAAGGAATATGGTTACGATTCAAGGTCCCATATATTCCACTCAGAGGTGTATAGTAACTAAGTAGATGTACTTCGTTACACTACTTAAGTATTTTTTTTGAGGATTTGTACTTTACTTGAGTTTTTTTTTTAATCAGGACTTTTACTTTTACTTTACTACATTTAAAAGTTAAAAAAATATACTTTTACTTAGTTACTTTGACATTTGCCACCTTGTTACTCGTTCCAAATTAAAATAGTCAAATAATTATCTGGAATGCGCGGGTCCGAGAGGACGAGAAGAACCACGTACGGTACTCTCGTGAAGTTTAAGGTAAATGATGTTTAAGGTAAATGCCCAAAAAGCCCAAAAAGAGCACGGCTAGCTGCGGACACTTTTGAAAATCAGCTTCTGCTGAGGATGAACCGCAAGTTCAACTTCTCCACTTGAACCAGAAATGTTGTTTGTGTGGTGTTACTGTGCCTCAGCTCATGAGGATTCCCCCAACATAGTTAAAAAGTGAAAAAGTGGTTCTTATGTTAAATGTTAAAGACATTGTTTAATTTTTGAGTGGTATTCTATACAACATTTCATTCACCTGAAAAAGTGAAATAAAAAACAAGGGGAGAATAACTTTGGGTTGCTCTTCTTTTCATGCGTACTATTAAAATACTTGTACTTGTACTTTTACTTTTGATACTTGAGTATATTTTTCCCCAAGATACTTTTGATACTTAAGTACATTTAATGTGAGCTACTTTAGGACTTTTACTCAAGTAATTTTCCTTTAGGTGACTTTAACTTTTACCAAAGTCATTTTCAGTTATGGTACTTATACTTTTACTTAGTTTTTTTTTAGTACTTTATACACCTCTGATTCCACTGCATTTATTAGTAAATCAGAATACAACTGAAAAGACAAGATATCCACGGTATTGTACATACAATACTGCTTTCTTTACAGTAGAACAGAGCAGTGAAGCACCACTGTGCTGCACCCAGATGTGTATGTCAGTAAGCATTGGATGGCTTGTGCCAAGTAGCACAATCTTGTGTTTATGTGCCTTGAATATTGATATTATTACTGATAGTGCTGCGATTTTGCAGAATTAACATCCAGATGGCCCGACTTTGAAGTTGTCCGTCTATACATTTCAGTGCCATTTTAAGTGCACAATAGTTTCCAGAGTAATACAGGCCCCCTCGAGGATTTGAGTGACATGTTTGATTATGCGGAAGTGGCTACCTTGCTATTTCTGTCAAACATTAAGAGCCTTTATTTGCATATCCAGAAGCACCGAGGTAATTGACCAGGGAGGTTGGGCGAAGGCAAAATGAAATCCAATCTATTGAAAATGGCTCCACCTGTTCCCATTGTTTTTACCCCCATCCACCCCCCTCCCACCCACCCCTCCCCATTATGCCCATGGATCATTATTGAACTTACTTCTTAAACTCTCTCTCTCCCCCCCCCCCCCCCCTCTCTCTCTCTCTCTCTCTCTCTCTCTCTCTCTCTCTCACACTCTCACACACACACACACACACACACACACACACACACACACACACACACACACACACACACACACACACACACACGCATGCGTGCGCGGAGGAAGACCAACTGGAAGGGAGACAACCACACAATCTTTATTGTAGTCTACATGCAAATCACAGAAGAAAGAAAAAAAAAACGAGATTCAGGTCACAAACTCTTGGCTATCCTCCCGAAACGGTTTACAATGTAAGAAGGTTAAGAAATTATCACAATTATTCATTTGTTTGATTCCATATAGCAAAATCTTGACAAATCTGTAAAAAATAATCTAACGCACCCAAGACAACCCTGAATGTCAATAAAATGACAAAGATACTTTATTTTGTAACTAGCAAGCAGCTAGGGTCTGTTTGTATATAAGCTGGAGTCAACATGCAATTACTGTAATAAGTAGACTAGCAGGGAAGCAGCTAGCCCCTATATACTAGGCCTATAGCAGCTTTACTTATATCGCAGCTATGCTATGTAAGCTTTACTTACACTGAGGATGCTAATGCTAAGCTTATCCGTTTCTCCGTTTACATTCTGGACTACTGACTATTCAGAGGTACTAGTCTTTTGTACTTGCTAGTTATCTAAATAAGGTAGATATGTCATTTCTCTGGGTGGGCTACAATCTGCATGCCGATTCAAAAGACTGCCTTTATATTGCTATATACATATCTCTGATATTATAGGTAATAATAATACTTTCCCAACGATACGCCGTTGTGGCCAAACATGCAATATTCATCCATGGAATAATTTAAAACCACCGGAACAGGCTAATACTCTGAGCTATGCTACTGCAGTATGATGAGTCTGGGTGGGCGTGTGTGTGTGTGTGTGTGTGTGTGTGTGTGTGTGTGTGTGTGTGTGTGTGTGTGTGTGTGTGTGTGTGTGTGTGTGTGTTTGTGTGTGTGTCTGTGTGTGTCAGTGTGTGTGTGTGTGTGTGTGTGTGTGTGTGTGTGTCTGTGTTAGTGTGTGTGTGTGTGTGTGTGTGTTTGTGTGTTTGTGTGTGTGTCTGTGTGTGTCAGTGTGTGTGTGTGTGTGTGTGTGTGTGTGTGTGTGTGTGTCTGTGTTAGTGTGTCTGTGTTAGTGTGTGTGTGTGTTTGTGTGTGTGTGTGTGTGTGTGTGTGTTTGTGCGCTCGCCCATCGCCTGTCACATTTCAGTACTCGTACATAAATGTGTGGTGTGTTTCACGCGTTTCCGTGCGTCCGCGGTCAGGGGCTGGAGGTCAGGGGCTGAAGGTCAGGGGCTGAAGGTCAGGGGCTGGAGGTCAGGGGCTGAAGGCCCGCGTGGACTCGTAGTCGGACACACACTTTGGCTTGATGCCTTTGGCGTTGTAATAGTCCACGATCTGGTTGGGAACCTCGGCCAGAACACTCTTGGCCAGAGCAGCGGGGGAGGCCTGGGGGGGAGAGACACAAAGGGGGAAGGGTTGGGGAGGAGGAGAGAGGAGGAAGGTTACGTCCATCATCATCATCATCGTGATCCAACATAATCAATATCTAGGCATCCATCCCCCCGTATCCATCCATCCAGCCATTGATCTCGCATGTCGATCCGATTTACAAATGTGAAACTTTGATTAAATTGACATGAGCAACATTAAATATGAACGCGTGAAGCGTCGTGTCAGCATTCTGCCTATGGGTCCTCTGAGCGAGATGCCTTCTCATTACAGCTGAGATACATGACACAACAACAGATACACAGTACACTCATGAATAATGCTCATTAATGTGTCTGAAAACGTTAAAAAAATGAAGCCTTAAGCAAGCGTCGTTGGCACTTTACTCGCTCTTTGTAACTCGG
>JAXIVH010001689.1:0-2500 GCA_036785325.1 Urophycis tenuis
GTCTCTCCGCTGCGGACCTCGCTCGTCCGCTCGCCGTCCTCGCTCGCCCCGCTCGCAGCCACTGACCGCGTGGCCGTGGGACCCGCGAGGCCTCCGTGTGTTTCTGTTGCGTTTGCGTTCGACTTTCAGAATTCAATTGTAAAAAAATTACATTTACAGAATTAATCTGTACAATTACAATTGTCCGTATTTTTACAAAAAAAAATCATCATGAATGAAAACTCCTTTAAATAACATCATATCAGTCATTAAGAACTCCCTGTCCACTACACCGAGTGTCTCTCTACTTTTGTAAGTCGCTTTTGGACAAAAGCGACTGCTAAATGCCCTACTGTAAATGTAATTGTAACTGTAAATGTAACTGTGAATGTAACTGTAAATGTAACTGTGAATGTAACTGTAACTGTAAATGTAACTGTGAATGTAACTGTAAATGTAACTGTAAATGTAACTGTAACTGTAAATGTAACCGTAAATGTAGCTGTAACTGTGAATGTAACTGTAAATGTAACTGTAAACGTGTCTGACGTGTCTGACTGTGGTTCCACACTCCTGTGTGTTTCAGCCACTAAGAGCCCCGGGGACACCTGTGCCCCGGAGCAGTTTGTGTGCCGGAGTGACCGGTCGTGCATCCCGGCCAGCTACCAGTGTGATGAGGAGCCCGACTGCCCCGACCGCTCAGACGAATACGGCTGCAGTGAGTCTACACAGGCAGCCTGTAGTCTCTCTCCCCCTCTCTCTCGCTCTCTGTCTCTCGCTTTCTCTCTCTTGCTCGGTCT
The DNA here is from genome assembly GCA_036785325.1 of Urophycis tenuis. NCBI lineage: Eukaryota > Metazoa > Chordata > Actinopteri > Gadiformes > Phycidae > Urophycis > Urophycis tenuis. The sequence goes on from JAXIVH010001689.1 coordinate 780, forward strand.
CTCTCTCTGTCTCCTTCTCTGTCTCTCTCTCTCTGTCTCTCTCTCACTCTCTCTCTCTTTCTATTGCCTTCTCTCTCCCCCTCTCTACTCCTCCTTTCTACTTTCTCTCTCTTGCTCTCTCTCTCTCTCTCTCTCTCTCTCTCTCTCTCTCTCTCTCTCTCTCTCTCTCTCTCTCTCTCTCCTCCCTCCCTCTAAACACACATGCACACATCACCACACATCCACAGACGTGTCTCTGTTCCAACCTTCCTCCTCCTCCTTCTCCTCCTTCTCCTCCTCCTCCTCCTCCTCCAGCTCTCTGCTCCTCATGCTCTCCTGCAGTCAGCCTTGGTTTTGCTTTTGTGAGCCGTGACTAATTTGCAGTGAACTGAGGGCTTTCACACATCTGGAGTGCACGCACACACACACACACACACACACACACACACACACACACACACACACACACACACACACACACCACACACACGCCACACACACACACACACACACACACACACACACACACACACACACATGCCACACACACGCACACACACACACACACACACACGCCACACACACACGCACACACACACACACACACACACACACACACATACAAATACACACACACACACACACACACACACACACACACACACACACACACACACGCCACACACACACACGCACACACACACACACACACACACACACACACACACACACGCCACACACACACACGCACACACACACACACACACACACACACACGCCACACACACACACACACACACGCCACACACACACACACACGCCACACACACACACACACACACACACACACACACACACACACACACACGCCACACACACACACACACACACACACACAAACACGCCACACACACACACACACACAACAGAGGCCATGTGAATCAGAGGCTCTAAGCAGTTCTCCCGGTCCCCCCCCAGCGCCCCCCTCCGTGACCACGCCCCCCCAGGAGGCGGTGAGCGCCGTGCGTGGCGAGACGGTGACCTTCACCTGCCAGGCGGTGGGCGTGCCCACCCCCATCATCACCTGGAGGCTGAACTGGGGCCACATCCCGGCCAGCGGCAGGTGGGTTCCCCAGAACACTGTCAGGCTCGGCCTCGACCCATAAGTACCTCTGATGAAGGCGCTGCGTTCCGAGCCACGAGGGCGCCAGCAGAACGTCAAAATTATTCTTAAATTATTAGATTAATGACCTAGATTACAAACCTTAGTTCCCACAGGGGTTTGCAATGGGAATATTTAGGTTTTTTTTATTCCTCTCTTAATTCTATTGCCCAACATACCAAATAGTTTCCTCAGCGATGAGAATATATTTGGGACGCCTGAAGATGTTGCGATGCCTTTATGAGTGTCCCTCGGGAGAGCATGTGTTTGGATCAGAGGATCAGATCTGGGGCGTGGAAAAGGCCCCGGCGCCGCTGCCAAAGAGCGCTCAGCGGAGAGGAGACACGTCGGAGGGAATCTGCATCTGGTGAACTGCAGCGTTGCCTCACAGCCCAGCGTCTCAGCCGGCCGGGATCTGAGGGCCCGTGTGAAATTGCGATCCTTGCCTTTGCAGTTTTATTAAATGTCGGTTTGCGACTGACGCCAGCCGGTTGTTCTGACTGCCTGATGCTTGAGCGAGTCGTCTCTCCTCTCTCTGCTGAGAATTACCGAGAGATGAAAATATTTTTCTTCCACAAAA
>JAXIVH010001689.1:12500-15000 GCA_036785325.1 Urophycis tenuis
CTCTCTCTCTGTGCTGCTGTCCACACTCACCCCCATGGTCCTGTCTCTCTCTCTCTCTGTGTGCTGCTGTCCACACTCACCCCCATGGTCCTGTCTCTCTCTCTCTGTGTGCTGCTGTCCACACTCACCCCCATGGTCCTGTCTCTCTCTCTCTCTCTGTGCTGCTGTCCACACTCACCCCCATGGTCCTGTCTCTCTCTCTCTCTGTGTGCTGCTGTCCACACTCACCCCCATGGTCCTGTCTCTCTCTCTCTCTCTGTGCTGCTGTCCACACTCACCCCCATGGTCCTGTCTCTCTCTCTCTCTGTGTGCTGCTGTCCACACTCACCCCCATGGTCCTGTCTCTCTCTCTCTCTCTCTGTGTGCTGCTGTCCACACTCACCCCCATGGTCCTGTCTCTCTCTCTGTGCTGCAGGTTCTCTGACCCCCATGGTCCTGTCTCTCTCTCTCTGTGCTGCAGGTTCTCTGACCCCCATGGTCCTGTCTCTCTCTCTGTGCTGCAGGTTCTCTGACACCCATGGTCCTGTCTCTCTCTCTGTGCTGCAGGTTCTCTGACACCCATGGTCCTGTCTCTCTCTCTCTGTGTGTGCTGCTGTCCACTCTCACCCCCATGGTCCTGTCTCTCTCTCTGTGCTGCAGGTTCTCTGACACCTGCTTCCTGGACACCGACCTGCAGGCCACCTGTGATGCCTGCCAGCCTGGATACACCGGGAGGCGCTGCGAGAAGTAAGATGTAGAAGAAGATGAGCCCTGCGTGGGCTACGTGATGTGGTCCCGCTGTACGGTAGAAACTACATGTAGAAATATAAACAAGGCCGCCTAACTGTTGCTCGAATCGACGTTGAGTCCATATCGCTTGTGGTCAAAGGAGCGGTCGATGAGGGAAGAGTGGCCCGAAATTGGTTTGCATTTAAAACGAGCAGAAGGTCTGATCAAGGGAGAGGGGGTCGTGGAGAAAGCTCAGCCACGCACGGTTTCTCCTCACAACTGGGAACGTCGAGGGAACGCCGCTGAAGTGGAAAACACTCTGAAGCCGTGCGAGATCAAACGGCCAGATTATGAATTATACTATGCGCCGCTGGAAGCGATCTGCAGACATTATTTAACCCCGGCCCACCGTGCCCGTAGGTGTGCTCCTGGTTACCAAGGCAACCCTCTGCAGCCCAATGGACGCTGCGTTCGTGAACGTGAGTCAAGTTTACTCAGTTACTCTTTACCCCCCTACCCTCCGCCTCCCCTGGTACAATTACCTCCCCCCCGCCTCCTCCCCCCAGGACAGTGGAGTGTGCTCATGCTGTAGGAATGTGAAGCGGCTGAAAAGCCTCCAGGTTGCACCTTCTGACTTTTCCATGTGTCACATGTGCCTCATTCTTTCCTCCTCTCGTCTCTTATCGCCTTTCTTCTCCGCCTCCCCACTCCTCCCTCCCGCCTCCTCCCCTCACCTCTCTACTCCCCTCTCCTCCCTCCCCTCCCCTCACCTACTCCTCCCCTCTCATCTCCTCCCTTCACCTTTCTACTCGCCTCTAACTTCCTCCCCTCACCTCTCTACTCCCCTCTCCCCTACTCCCCCTCCTCCCTTTTGCCTCCTCCCTCCCCCCTCACCTCTCTACTCCCCTCTCACCTACTGCCCTCTTGCCTCCTCCCTCCCCCCTCACCTCTCTCCTCCCTCCCCTCCCCTCACCTCTCTCCTCCCCTCTCACCTACTGCCCTCACCACCCTCTCGCCTCCTCCCTCCCCCCTCACCTCTCTACTCCCCTCCCTTCTCCTCTCCTTTCATCTCCTCACCCCCTCCTCCTCTCTCTCCTCCTCTCTCCCCTCCCCTCCCCTCCCCTTGCCTCCCCTCTCCTCTCCTTTCCGCTCCCCAGAGAGCAGCAGATGTGACAGCAGAGGTTCATTCAGCTCCAGCAGCAGGCCGTGCTCCTGCAAGGTAGGGCTGTAGGCCTGTAACACACACACACACACACACACACACACACACACTGGTCCTAACGTCATACAAACGGCCTGTAACCCCCCACTCGGGGCAAGCCTGGGTTTAGTGTGCGTTGGCGTGCCTGTCCATGATCCCCTCACCGACGCTGTCCGTACCGCTGGCTGTGTGCAGAACAACGTGGCCGGGGCCCAGTGTGACCAGTGCAAGCCGGGCTCCTTCCACCTGACGGAAGGCAATGCCGACGGCTGCATGCAGTGCTTCTGCATGGGCGTCACCAAGGACTGCGCCAGCTCCTCCTGGAGCAGAGACCAGGTGGGGCTCCCCGCGCTGTCACGTCGCTCCATCGCCGCGGAGCGATGGTACCGTGTCTCACACGCTGTGGGGCGATGGTACTGTGTCTCACACACTGTGGGGCGATGGTACCGTGTCTCACACACTGTGGAGCGATGGTACCGGTGTCTCACACGCTGTGGGGCGATGGTACCGTGTCTCACACGCTGTGGGGCGATGGTACTGTGTCTCACACACTGTGGGGTGATGGTACCGTGTCTCACACACTGTGGAGCG